>JAAAKE020111529.1:0-16660 GCA_010014785.2 Anisolabis maritima
TTTTACCGAATTTCACTAGGGCACATCGCTTAGTATAGATTTGGTGGGTTTTTTTTTTACAAAAAGAAAGGGTTAAATGTTCAATTTCACCCCCTCTGACGGGTAGCACCCGTCGCTTCAATTAACCCAATAAACGATATATCATTGGATTCAGCATTCAATAATAAATATTCATGCCAATATTCGTTAGGGCACATCGTCTAGTATAGGAGTTATATATTAATTAACACCTGCGCTAGTGTTGAGATGCCAGTTGCAACCCCTCTGACGGGGGGTACCCCGATAAACAATATATCATTGGATTCGGCATTCAATGAGGAATAAACGTGCATAGTTTTGTTACGAAACATCGCTTAGTATAGTAGTTATAAATGTCCTTAATGAAAGGGTCGTGTTTATCTTTTTCACCCTCTCTGACGGATGGTACTCCGGGAAACGATATATCATTCGATTTCTGAATTCAATAAAGAATATTCCTGAAATATTTTCATTAGGGCACATCATCTACTTTAGGAGTTACCAATTAATTTTTTTATTCCTTTTTATTTATTTCTTTGATTAATTTATTATTTTTCTCTATAGAATTACATTCCCCATCTCATACTCTTTATCCATACGAATTTCGCATTAATTAACCCTATAATAATGGAGATATTAATTATTTATTATAATTTAACTTTCCGTATGTTCGCTAGCAATGTGACGTTTTCATTTAGAAAGCGGCCGCTCAATTCACCGTGCTTTATAATTTTATATGTTTTCATTAATTTAATTTCAAAATATATGAATTTCCCTACAAATTTTCCCAGATTCTTTAAAATGTAGAATATAAGAAGTAATGCGAGAGCGGTTTTCTTTTATTTATCTTATATGTTCATTTAATAAGTAAATAAATTGTAGGAGAGAGGTGTTTAAATAAAAAGTCCTTCTCCTCCAGTCATCTCTTTTAGGTTATATAAACAGAAGGCAATTAATCTTTGGGATTCACTTGTTAGGAAGAATATCACGATGAAACTCCTCGTTCTTCTCTTTGCTTTAGGTAATTATTAATATTAATATATCAAATTCATTTATAATTTTATGTTAATTTTTTTTTTTCATATTGCAGCTCTCACCTGTGGAATTGTTTTTGGAGAAGATTGTAGATTTGCCTGTCCGGACAATTATAGCCCAATTTGTGCCCATGATTCAAATTTGAATAAGGATAAAACGTTTCCAAATGAATGTGCTTTGAGGGCATATAATTGTGCTAATAAACAAGGTGAGTTCTTGACAGTTTTCTCTCTCCTATTTATGAATTTTTCATCCTAACTTACACTTAAACTTTTTCATTCGTTAAAATGTTCTTGCATAATTTTAAATTTGTTCTAAGAGCAATTTTTCATTTAATCATTCACTTCTCTTGATGATTAGTGGAACAGTTTAAGATCAAAATTTAAGACATTTTTATGACAAACCGAAAGTAGAGTTTGATTCTCCGCCTAAAATTTTAATATAATTCATTAATTATATACTTATAATAATATAATATAGTTACTTATCTATAAAAATTTAAATTATTGTTTTTTTTTTTAGATTATGCTCAAATTAAAAATGGACCTTGCTGAAAAAAATGTATTTATAATTCTACTATCATTATTGTGGCACTTGATGTACTGAAAATAAATACCATTAAAGGATTTTTTGTTTAATTTCTAGTATACTTGGTACCTTAATCATTTTCCTAAGATAAAAATAAATATAGAGAATAAAGTAATATTCAACTACTTACACAAAAGAATTCCTGGTGATCAATTACTTGATATACTGAAACTTGGAAAAAATGTTTCTCCATAATCTTTAAATATTATTTTTGTTTGTAATTTTATTTATATACATTAAAAAACATAGAGTTTGTACAAATATTTACAAAAAATATTTTAAAAAATGCATTAAAGCTTTTAATCATTAATTTTATAATGAATCTGAAAAGAAATGGAAAATTTTTAATGACTACTTGAAAAGATACTTTATTAAAACATCAAAAAAGAGCCTGCCTGAAAATCATCCATAAGTTTTAAAACTCGAGCTGTGGTCAGAAGATCCGGAATTGATCTGCGCCTTCTTTTTCCTGTATTTACCAACACTAAATTTGCATTGCTGTCATTTTGTCCTTGCAATTTTCTTATGAGTTGCTGTAACAAATGAGATTTTATGATCGTGATAGCAACCAGAATATTTTAAAACAAATAATTTATCCGTGGAGAGAAAGTGAGTAAATATGATAAATTTAATTCGGGCGAAATCCTATTCGAAACAGGTGAGGCGTGGTAAACTCAATCTTCGGACTCAGCATTTGTGCTACCATAAAATTTGAAAATTCATAGTCTAATTGAACTCAAACTTAGAACAATTCTTAAATAAATGATATTAACTTATATAGAGGCAGGAGGGAGAAAAATACCAAAAAAAACTGGTATGATTGCAATATTACTCTCTCCGACCTAAGTAGGAATAGATTTATTGTATTGTCATATTTTTTCTTTCTGATAGTATATCAGTAAGGGGGAGTTTGACATTTATTTATAAAAGTAAGGTTAAAATAACTAATAAAAAAGGAATAATATATCGGATATGTACTGGCTATTATAATATATAAAAGAGAGAAGAAAACGGCTCCACCTCACATAATTTTCTCTTATATAAGGTAAGGAAATTGTGTTATGTGCTTTCACACCAGATCTTATGCGTTAAGCCCCCTTGATAGCCGGTTCTCAATTTTTTTTTTTTTTTTTTTATAGATTTTTGTGTATATTAATCAATTATTAAAATTATAAAATAAATTAAATTAAATTAATTATGTGAGCAGTCCTGTCGCTTGCTACAGAGGTAGAACTTTTATTTCACGTACCAAAGATCAATGGTTCGCTTCTCGTCCAAAGAAAAAAATTTATTTAAATTATATTGGATACCAAATGATTTAAATAAATATGGGTGGAGTCTAAATGACTTGAGATGCCGAAAAAGAATTTTTTTTTAAATTAGGCAGAATAGCTGACTGAAACGTCGCTCTGGGTTTTTTTTTTTAATAAAAGAAATAAAACTATTCATAGCTGCTCTTTCATCTTTACCCCTACATCTACCTGACCTAAATTAATAAATATATTGTGAATCATTTAAAAGTCTATATGACCTTAAATGTCGAAGAGACTTAAAAAAAAAAAAGAAAGAAAATAATCCCAAAATTGAGGGGCTAACACTATTTTGGTATGTATTTTAAAGACCATCTAATATATTTATATAAAGCCAATTTAATCAAAATTGTTAGAATAGTTTAAGAGAAAATCACAAAAAACCTAAAAACATATAAGAATAAAATGTACCCCAAACAAGGATAAGGCAATACATTTCAAAGATCATCTAGTAGCTGTATGAATAAACCGTCAGCATTTAAAGAACAAGTAAACTGTATAAACACTGGGTGATTTACCTTGTTTAACGCATTAGAATCTAACAAGTTCGTCAATCTTTGGTATAAAGCAACTCGGGGATTCCCCGAGTGTTCTGTCTACGAGCGCTGACATGCTGTCCGTTAAATCCGAAGTCCGATTTTAAAGAGGTTCTATTATATATATTTATTAGATGATCTTTGAAATGTATTTGCCTTATCCTCCCCAAAAATTGTTTAGGGTCCATTTCATGGATTTTATATTTACATATTATTAATAATAATTAATGTTTCTTGATCTCAGATCCCGAAGACTGAATAATTAATATTAAAATAATGTTTTTTTAAAAAAGTTTTTACATTGAGATTGTCACAAGAACAAATATCTACATAGATAAAAATGATTAGACCTCTTAAAGATTAGCATCAATTTCTGATATAATTGAATTTATCACAATGATATAGGAGTGTATCATTTAACTTTTCCGAATTATCATAATTAGTTGATATTGAAATTTTCCCTCATTATTTTTGGGAGTATTACAAGAACAAATATCTACATAGATAAAAATGATTAGACCTCTTAAAGATATAATTGAATTTATCACATGAAATTTTCCCTCATTTTTGGGAGTAGATTCCTTTTAGTTTATCTTATCTATATATGTAATATAAAGTATAGGGAAAATATTGAAATTACAAAAAATTTGATGTTAGGATTACAACTGAAATTGACGTTTAGGCGAATGTTTTGAATAAAATTCATATATCAGTTATTTTTTACATGTTCTTTGAAATATACTAATCTTTATCCGTCCCAAAATTGTTTGGGTTCTACTTTACTTTTGTAGGTTTTTGGTTTTTTGTGATTTTCTCTTAAACTACTCTAAGGGTTTTGATTAAATTAGCTGTACATGTAATAACTTAGAGATGTTTTAAGATATATTAATAATTTTCCAAGTGTGGGGCCTTTAATTTGAGATTTTAAGAATTGCATAGAGAGATAGTTGCCATGGTATTAAAATATTAATTCAATATTTGATAATAAACTAGAGCAAGAGGTTATTTAAAGACATTGATATTATTATAATAACATAATATTAATATTGATAACCTTCAAAGGCAAAGGATGTGGTTTCGGACCCCAGGCAGTCTTATGAAAATTTATTTAATCAATTGTAATCCAATTCATTTAATAAATATCCCTGAATAATTGTAACGTATAAATATACCGTTAAAGTCTTTATGGTCTCAGGTGCCGAAAAGATTTAAAGAAATAAATTTAAACAAGATTTAATTGTTAAATTTTTTTATATTTTTAAATATCGCCTTCGAATTAAATGGAATAGAAAAATTGCTGGTACCACCCACTATTTTTGGATGCTGATAAAGAAAATTGTGGACAAAAAAATCTGGTGTAACAGCATAACACATATTTTCTTTTACTTAAGTAAGATTAGTCACAGCAGATATTTAACTTTATAATTTTTACTATATAATTATCACTATATTCTCTGTGGTTTTTTTTTATTAAATTATGAAAATTCTTAAATTCTTAATTAATTAAATTAAAACTATAATATATATAAAGAAAAAAAATCAATTACAAAAAAGAGTAATTTGAATTGTTAATCTACTACTCTTTCAATAACCAGATGATCGATGAGAATCGCAGACCATTAATGTTGTCATTATATTTGCAAGTAACACCACCCCAAAACAAGATATTAAGAACCATCGGTGATAGTTAGTGGGGGAAGATAAATGTTATCAGGACAATGTTAAAGATGGCAAGGGGTGGAACCCACCTGAACTAATTTGATGAGATA
Source organism: Anisolabis maritima (assembly GCA_010014785.2). Taxonomy (NCBI): domain Eukaryota; kingdom Metazoa; phylum Arthropoda; class Insecta; order Dermaptera; family Anisolabididae; genus Anisolabis; species Anisolabis maritima. The sequence continues at coordinate 5,257 of JAAAKE020111529.1, forward strand.
GACGGCGAACAGCAGGAAGGATATGGTAAGAAGGGCTGTCTCATTCGAAGGGAACTCCACTCCCTTATCACCCCTCGCTTGTCTTAATGTTGTTCTCGGACCTCCAAACGCTCGATTGATCCTTAAATCTGTTCATTTACAAACAAATAATTTAATATTGCATTCCAAAACGAGAGGAGGAACTTTATTGATTATGTAAAATTTTATGGAAATAACAAAGCGAATGAGGGAAGTGGTACCAGGATTTGAACGTGAATTGATTTCAACTTAATTGTTATTGCATCTAAATATAATTAAAATTTAAAAATATCTATACGAACACAATTCCTGTAAAATGTTGTCTTTTAGTGATTCGAGAAATTGCATCTTGCCCCGAATCGAGTGGTCATTTTGGCTCTCCAAAAAAAGTCTTTTGTGGACAGAAACGAGAGTCTCCATCTCCGAAGGAGTCAGGGCGATTGAATTTTCGCTCTCATTTTTTCTATTAATATTATCACCTTTCAATTTCTCTTTTTTTGGCAAATCGCTTGTTATCTCATGTGTCGTTGTGATTGGAGGCTCAACTGTGATAGTTTCTAAAGTGGTAGTGCTAAAATATTTAAAAAAAAAGGTATATTAATTATTAATTAAACGATGTACAAAATTAGATCAATATTTAAATTAAAAATTTACAAATGGAGATTTTTGTTAAAATATTGATTGAAAGGACTTACAAATATGTCATCTACTTTTTTGATATGATTTTTCGGGATTTTTTTTCTTATTCATTATATTTACTAGCCCAAAAGAATTGTAAAAAGCCAATTTGATCTGGAAATATGAAAAAAATAAAGAAGAAATACGAATGTAATTTTAGCCTTAAAAAAAGATAGCTTATCTCCATATTTAACAGCTTGAAAATCTTGTACAAAGCTATTTTGGTTGAGATTACAATGATAATATACATTAAATATAGAATGAAAATAATTTACAATTTGCTTCTTTATCTGCGATTAAATATTGATCGATATTGAAGCTAACTGGAAGTAAGGAAGTGATTCAATATTCAATTCAATTCAATTTGTTCTATGTATTTACGTTTGATCTTTAATGTTAGATAAACAAGCCAATTTGTCAATTATTTTCATATTTTAATATCTTAGTAACTTAAACCAAAATTGCTTAATACAACTTATTTTAATGTAATGGAGAAAGAAAAAAGAGTAAGCTATATCTTTCTTAAAATTTAAAATGGTATTTCATTATTTTTACAGATTTCTCGACCATCCGAAAACTTTTTTCGGTTAATAAATACAATGAAAAATAAAACTCATTTTATTCACCCTTAATATGGAAAATATTCTAACAGCCACGGAAAATTTAAACCTGTGCATTGCCATTTGCAATTTTACAGCCCCTTTTAAAATTAATTTTATTTATTTACTATTTTTTAAATTGTTTTTTTTTCTCTTCTATTTTTTGTTAAAAAAAAATGCAATGAAAAGTAAAAAACCCCAAAGTTACCTATTATAGTGAAAAAGTTGTCAACATAATCAAAAGTTTAGAAGTTTCTTTCAAATTCCCTTTAACTACGATCAGTAAAACTAAAGATTAATAAAATGTTATACCATGCATAACCTTCGTGGGTACGTTTTTAACTATATGAATTTTTCATTTGTTCTTTTTTTTATATAGAAAAAATCTATCTCTTAGTCGCTCTTTATAGTAGGCGCCCCGAGATGTTGCTCGGTAACCTTTAATCTAGCCATGACTAAGAATATCTTAAATTAATTACTAAAATTAGTTAATGCAATGTTTTCTAAATTTCATTTGGAATAAGAAAGAGATAAATGGAATACCTTTGTTCCGGCTTCGCCGATGTTTCATCAGAATTTGAAGAATATCCTTGATGGGGAACCGAGATATCCACACGAATCCATTCATCATCATCAGCTCTCATAAGACAAACACAAAGCATCCAAAAGACGACCGTCAAACGCTGCATTCTGTCAACGAATGGACAGGAGCAGGAGCAAGAATAGAATTAACGATGCATGGTACCTCACTTCTCACCTGGAACAACGCTGACTCCACCCTGACACTAACTGGATCATAATTTTTTAGAAATAAACAACGGGAAAATAACACACATTTAAGTGTTTTTTTCTAATCCATTTATTTGTTTTTTCTTCTTTGAGCAAAAAATATTTTTACACTTTTTTATATTAATAGTATTAGCAATATTTATTTGTTATAGCAGCATTATCCATATCAAAAGTATTCAGTCTCTATATCGAGTCAATGAAATAAAAATAAATTGTTACAGTGTCTGTTTTAACTGGGTTGAATCATGGTAGAGAAATGGAATATAGGTTTATAGGATTATTGCTTTTATATATTATATATTGTGAGGATTGAGAGTCACCCCCCAAGAAGTTAAAGATAGTGACAATGGCAGTATTGATATGCTTAAAAGCCAAGAGTGTGGGTTCGAATCCCAGGCAGTCCAATGAAAATTTATTTATATCAATTCGTATAAATAATATGCCTGGATAACAAGTATCGAAAATAATATAATTGTGATTGTTTAAAAATCTATATGGCCTCAGACGTCAAAAAAAAAATTTTTTTTTAATATTTAAATGTTAAATATAAAAAGTACATAAGTATGAGTCTTAAGAAGAGTCAACTCTTGAGAGAACATTTAGATATTGGTTGTGCTTTCTTTCACCTGTCATTCATAAAAAAATGTTAGTGATGTACTCTAAACATATATGACAAAATTTTTGCTCAAAAATTAGCTAACACAATATATTTGGGACTGACTCATAAGAAGGCTGAAGACGGTACCCATTGTTGAAATGTTGTCTCAAAAAGGTGACTTTTTTTAACCTGAAGCACATTATTTTTGACACCCAAATTATTAAATGTAAAAAAATTTGTTATATTGAAAAACCATACTTGTCCCAATTTTTTCAATTTCCACGTCCTCTTCTCACTCTTAATTAGCCGCCTCCTAATCTTATTATAAGCTACTATTTTTTTAATATTTTTTATCATTTCAATTTATTTAAATGGATGGAAGGAAACTAGCTGGATTTCAATGAGTATGAGATACAGATAGTCAATTAAAAATAAAACAAACATTTATTTTATTTCTGAATTATCGACGATTTCAGATGAAATTGTCCTAACAGTTTCGGCTGTGTCTTCCTGATAAATAAAAATTTATATCAATATACATATATGTTTCTTTTTTTAATTTTGGCTGCTTGAATCTCTTCTCATTTAATTTTTTTGTCTTTTCTACATCGCAGATCATAATATATATATAATCTTATAAGATAAAAACGTGTATAATTGTGACGATAGTCGTCCATAAGTATTTAAATTAATGGTTGATTGATATAATTTAAATAGAATTTATGGCTCAGATCTAATAGCACCAAATGAAAAATAAATTTTGGATTCAATTTAAAGAATTTATAATATTTAGAGCATTATAATATATCAAATATAATTAAAAGAGAGACCTCCAAAATACTTTTGATATGATTTGATTTTCGATACATATGTTTATATTATAGGAAAAATATCACAAAAGTTAAAATTAGATGATTAACAAAAATGAATATTTTTTTTTAATTAAGCATTCTATTATATTAAATAAAAATTTGAACTTTTCACCAATTTGAGCACCATTATAAATTTTAATTCCCATTTGGTCGATTTAATTTTATATTTTAATTCGTCTTTTCAAAGCAAAATATTTAGAAAATTTATACTAATCAACAATGACTAGTCTTTCAAAGATAAAATAAATAAATATCCAGGAAGATACATATTTTGATTTTTAAGACGCGACAATTATTAATACATAGGACTTTTGGATTAAAAAGCGATAAGCTTACCAGGCGTCCCGTTTTAACCTGGATTGTTCCGTGTCATGGAATCCGGCCATTGATCATTTCGTTCCGGCTGGGGTTTAAAAAATGTATAAGACAATTTTTTCTAAAGGTATTTTCTGACTCTTTTATAAAATTATAATAGAAAAACATCCAAATATTTATCACATTTTCTCCATCTTCTTTTTAATTAAATTACATTTGAAAAATTAAATTATCTAATTCAAAGTATTTTAATTTATACTAGCATATATATTATCTTCTATCTTAAAATAGAAAACATATTTTATTATGCCTGCAACAGTAATTATATCTAACTAATTTAGTGAAAAAAGAAAAAAACATTGTAAGAGAAAGAAAGAAAATATTTACAGTTTTCCCATTAAAAAATTATATACTAAATAATGAATATATTTCTTTAAAGTAATTGTTAATTTAATTAAAACTAATGATTAAATAATAAATTAAGTTTTAGAGATCATAGTGTTAAATTAGGGCCGGGGAGGGAGGGGGGGTAGGGTGCCGGAAAATGAGACTACGAAGGCGCCGAAGAAAGATTAAAGTGAAAGTTTGAAACCCCCTCCCTCCTCCACAAAATGCAGCTTAAATAAAAGTTACCAAGAGATAATAGCATAGCTAAAAATTGAGCCTCCACTTTGCCTCTCTTTTACAAAAAAAAGATCCCCCTCTAAAAATTACTATTGGAGGCGGATTTCTCCGCCAGCTCTGACTTTGCCACTGCCTAGAATCTAGGCCTTAGAGAGTAGTTATTTTAATTTTTTTTAAATTAAAATAAATTATATGCGGTGAAAATGGAGCATTTTCTTAAATTATCAGATAATAAAAATCACTTGTAATCAAATTCAGTGAAAAATTATTAATAATCAAATCCATTAATTACTTCATTAACTTATAAACATCTTGATAAAAATTTATTTTTACATTTTTAAATAATAAAGGTTATAATTTATAATTTCTCAGTTCCAATGCAAAGGAGTTTTTAATATGCTCGTATAAGGAAATTTAAATTAATTTATATTACGGGTTTTTATTGAAACTGTGAATACATTTTTTTAGTCTTTTTCAGCATCTGACGCCATTTAGACTCCGGCCTTATTTATTTAAATTGTGAATACATTGAAATTTATTTTCTATTGACCATTCTATTGAGTATGTTTTTAGAAAATAATAATAATAATACATAATGAAAGAAAAATAATAAATCCTTAGTTTTTCCGTTATTCTCAAATACACTAAATATTTCGGCCGCGTCCTCCAGCTATCCTTTTACTGATGGAAAACGTTATTAACAAAAAACTATTTTTGACTCATCATTATAGATACAAAATTATTTTTATAAACACAATTTCACAAGTGAGCAAAACCGAATGATGCATTAGATCTCCAAAAATTTGAAAATTTAAAAAATATATAATTCCTAAATAGAAATTTCTTAAAATAAAAAATTTTCCTTCTATATTAGGCATTCTTTTGAAAATAGAGACGAGGAAAATATTTATTGGTCTTCTCTGTAAAGCCTAGTACACACTATGGAACGAATCGCACTTTTCCTTCTATTATTTCTCGACATTGTTTCCACACCTATACTAAAAGTTGCGCAACATTGTATCACTACAAGACTCAAAATAGTCTTCACCGCGATGTCAACGATGCAGTTGCACTTTGCGCGTCTGTCTAATTTACTTCAAGGAAAGAGATTAAAAAAAGGAAGCAAAAGCGCTATTGGCGGCGGAATTTGTTTTCAGGAGGAATCCAAGTAGGAAGTTAACCTTCTGGTAGAGGAGTGGCTTAGACGGATAAGCTGCGGATTATAAATCTAGATTATGAAAATAGCTCGGGTTCGATTTCGGCTTGCTGCAATTATTTCCATCTTTGCCAGAAGTCTCCTCCTGGGGTAGGAAAGTGGGAGATAATCTCACACCCAGAAGCCTAAGTGGTACTACAATGGGCCATTTATGGCTTAAGTGACTCTCCCAATGGAGGGTGGTAACAACCTAAAGCTAAACTAAACTAACCTTCTGGAAAAATTGAAGCCAAAGGATGATGTCGGATTTAGAAATTTTTTAAGAATGTCCTCTACAGATTTTGAGGGGCTATTGAATATGGTGAGACAAAAATTTTCCAAATCTGACACTCTCCGAGAAATTATTTTGCGTGGAAGCCTTCGATTAATTTGAGAAGCCTGTTCTTATCCATGTTTAGGGAACGACTGGCTAGATCAGGTTTGGTCACTAGTGGGATTTGTGTGTTTATAAAAATAATTGAATTGTTTAAAACCAATCGGGGAAGTCCGACAATGTCTATTTTTTCAAATTGAAATTTTCCAACACAAATATAAATTTTTTTAATATATTAGATCCCAATTTGGAATTTTTATCTTTGTTCACCTTAGAAAAATATATTTTCTCTGGAACTCTATTCATATTTCCTAATTAACATAAAAATTTGCCTCTTGCATTTTGATTCTTAAATGCTCATTAATTTTTACTTGGGATAGTATAAAAAAGAGCTCATCCTAAATTGTGAATTTAGAGTAATTAATAAATTATTGCCTTAAGCAGAAAGTTAACTTATTTTTTTTTATATACATGCATGTTTATATACATTTTTTTTATAAAAATTCATTTATTAATATATTTTTAAAAATAAAAAAGCTTTAAGCTTATAAAAAATTAATATAAATATAGAAAATATTTTTTTTTTTATTGTTATTTATAAGAGGTTGATTTTTGTAAAACTGTAAATTCATAAAGTCTGAAATCGATGATACACAGGCATCGGAAAAACAAAAGAATTGCGGATGCTGACCAGAATATCGCAATTAATATCAGATTGATCTGAAAAAGGAAATAGCGAAGATGAATAAGAGCGCAAATGTGAAGTGTTTGTAATTCCTGCATTTTCGGTCGAGTCTTCAAACCATCATTGTGAAAAATATTGAATTCATCTTTTCCTTAATAATCTCTGATTTTGGATGACTATGCGTTTTTGTTTATATTTTGGTATAGTGATTGTCCAGAACTATTTCAAACACAGGGTAGGGGGTCATTTCTTTTTCTTGGTTCCTTCTGGGGAATACACTCCAAACACCAGCCCATTATATTAAAAAGAATATTTCCGGAATGGAAAAAAATAGAAAAAATTAAATTTAATAAATTTGAATTTTTTTATTAGAAGTAGAGGTAATAATTAATACGTTAAAGTAGTCACTTACGCTTGCAGCTCGAAAAAGGCTCTCGAATGGTTCCTCTTCCTGTCCAATGTATTTCAGATAATGATTACACCTGAAATGACAACGAAGATGACATCATTAGAGAGTAAAAAGAAACAAGGTCGCAGAATGACGAGGACTCTAAGCCAGTTAGTTATGCGTAATTCTAATGATTGAAATTAAGAACAGACCATAAAATCTAAATGTGCTCATAAGATGTGAGTCCCTGCGATTAACGATATTAATAGACTTTTGCAAAAAAGATTTTTCTCATAAAATATTCCGAATTTAATTGATAATAAAAAAATTTGCTTCTCTTCTTTTTATTAAAATTTAAAGTATTTTATTATTATGATGTTGATAAAAAAGGGATTAAAAACCAAATTAAGCAGTAAAAATATTAGACCAGGGACTGCGACCGTAAGACTAGTGAAAATTTTAAATAATTTTTAACTTGATATACAAATTTAAATCGTCTAACATCTTACAGGTTAGATCCTTGAACTCGTTATCTAAGTGCTCATAAGATCCGAGTCTCTGAGGGATTTTTAACCATTTAGTATTAATTTAATTTTGATTTCTAGTATTTCTATAGGTTTATTTCAAAAAAAATAACATGAGCTAATCCTATAAGACTCAGGCTTGGAAAAAGTTACCTATTTTCATACTGTGTATGAAGATCAGGGTTAGTTTAATGTGTTTTGTTAGAACAAACCTTATTTTAACTTATGTCTATTGATTTTAAATGAATTTTTTCATTTAAAAATTAACTAATTTCAAGTCAATTCCTGACAAAAACTAATCAGTCTATTTTAGGTGATTAAAATATGTGAAGATACTCATATTCAAATTAGGTGTTATTTTGTTTACATACTGTGTTTCCTGATTATTCTTGATGAAGGCATCACAGAATTGTTGAAACCCGTGATGAAACCGGGTGGCTGCTAAGCTGGAGGCAACAGCGAAAGAACCATTGAATATGAAAGCAGGTAATACGATCCTCCATGGCTGTGGAGGTCTGAAATAAGACAAAGTCCTCCATGTATGAGTTACTCTATGTTTTACTTTCTGTTTCCATATATTTATTTAGTCTTTTATGAATGGGCAAATGTTTTCAGTCCTTGTTAAAATGTAAAATTAGTACTGAAATATAAATAAACATATTAATTACCAAAAAAACATTCAAAACTTCTCACGGCCTTGGATATACCTCGCAGCCCACCTAGGGCTCCCAATTTGAATAGTCCTGCTCTTATGGCAGTGAGCCCCATAAGAAATGTTAGTTTATTAATGTTATTTTATCTTTATATGATATGTTGCGTTGTTAAAGATTTAATTGAAATAGTTTGGCAATGTATCATAAAAGAAATAAAATCTCATTAAACTGCCACTCCTATAGAAGGAGAGTATAAGATGTGGATCATGATATTTACGTCTGAAACATAAATACAAAAAATTCCGTCCAACCGAATTTTTTCTTTCATCGTCAGATAGGCAGATATCATGCTAAAAAAAACTAAAAAGTAAATGAAAATATTTCTCTTTTTCTATAAAGATAATGAACGATAAAAGTATGGATTTTAGCCTAAAATTTTAAATATTTTTTTTGATTAAGGCACTTTTACACCTTTGGAATCCTGGACAAAATTCGAATTGTCTTAGAATATTTAATGAAGACAATAACATAGTAAATGGAACACTCCCTTGGAATTATATATATAAAGTGAGATTAATATATTACACAATTTTTATTTAAATAGAAGCCAACATGTGTGAATGGTGTTTATTTTCCTGCCTACACAGATCTGTCAAAGAAGACGCTTCCATTCATTGAATAGTAAAGCAAGATAGATGATCATCTATGACATCATCGGATATAAATGATACTTACCCGTGACTACTGTATCCTCCAGGACCACACATACAAAATAAGATAATCCATATGAAAGCGTAAATCATTGAGCAAAACGGCACATAAATGCAGATATAACAATCGAGTCTTGGTGACCAATAGGAATTGTGCAAATCCAATTCGTAAGTAGTTTTATTGCTATTATTTAAATCTTGTCGGATGAGAAAAGTCAAACTACTATATAAATAACACGAGCCCCGAAAGATCTCATCAAGTTGGGAGAGGCTAACGGATGCTGCGACGGCTGATACACCGATCAATATATAAAGAATAATCTGAAGCCATTTCCAAATAAAGGAGACATTTGGTGCTTGAAGGAATCCAACAAATTGTTCGTAATTTCGATAAAAATGAAAACTGCTTTCCGATGGCATGGTGTGTGTGTGTTTCGAATGCTGTCAATTTAGGACTGCACGACTAGCAAGTGCATTGCGCACAGGACATCAAATGACCTAGAGTGGGGCTGCGGTTGTCATGGCAACGCGCACGCAAACAATCGACATAGGCTCTTCGACTTTTAGGCGAATTTTTATTTTTGAAAGAAAAAATTAAAAAAAAAAGAAAATACGACGTGAAAAATACAATATTTAGTTTTGAGTTTGTGTGAGTTGTAGTAAAAATCTAAAATAATATAAACACAAAAGGCAACCAAGAAAAAATTAGTTATCAAGCCGAAACAATAATGTTTGGTTAGAGCGCATTTTCTAAATAGAGGATCAAAAATTTGGTTTAAAATTCAAATTATATTTTATTTTCTATAACCCAAGACGACTAGAGTACCATATGCAGAGGCGTATCCAGCCTTAAATCATGGGGCGAGGGGGGTAATGTATGTAATATATATATAAACATGTACATGTATTTGTTGATGAAAATGAATAAATTTACCTGTCAAATAGACGTTAAAAATTAACTTTTCTTTAATTTAATGACAATTTATGACCAAAACAGGAATGTTATACTTAGAGATTTTAATTTCCCATTGAATTTAATCAATATCAACCACTAAATATGTTTATTTAATAAAAAAACAATGAATAAAGAAGAAAAATTATTAAAAATGGAAAGCGCAAAATTCAAAATTTGAAATTGTCGGTGTCACTGCTCTTAAAATGGGTGTATTTTAATCAAAAATTTTATATGCATTTATGATTGAATAAATAAATGGGTTTTCTGTTTTTTCATAGGAATTCGTCTTCAAATAAGAGAGATATATGTAAAACAATTCTAAGATTTCATTTGAGAAATGGAAGGCCAGATGATATATACATTTAGTATATCTCGCCTAGCTCTTAGAATCTCACTTTGAAAAAAAATCTGTATTTCTAATATCATAAATCTTTTTATTTGAAATTTTTCATTTTATTTTTCTTATCAGAAATTTTATATACTAGTATTTAAATTCAGATTTAAAATATTTTTTATTTTATCAAATGATTTTTTAAAAAATACATTTTTTTCGAATAACATTATATCTAATAGAAGTGAAATATGAGATATTTTGGGACTCAAAAAAAACCCTTTTTTATTAAAAGAAAATTGCTTTTAAAATCTAAAAGCACATCACATTACTTATCTAACTGAGTCGTATACAGGAGGGGGGAAAGGGGGGTAATTACCCCCAAGATTTTTTTTCCATATCAAATCTTTTTCCTGCTGCTGAGCCCATTTAGACTATAAAATGTAGAATTTTGTTGCGGCTCAATGATTTAGGTTAGGAATCACATTAGCAAATTAATATTAATAAAGAACTCTTGTCTTGTATATCAAATATATATATATATATAGTATCCAGACTTAAATAATTTATATATATAAATTACATTCATTATCCCCCCCTCATGATTTAAGGCTGAATACGCCTCTGATGCCTGTCACGCACGTGTGTGAAATGCTCTTTAACACCATATTTTTTCTCAATAATATGTCATTACAATGGCGGATTATCTAACTTGGCTGCTGGGAGGTAAAATTTGAAAGGGTCTTTATTTTATTAAAATAATCTAATTTGATAAACTTCTCAATAGAAATATGTGGTGAATTTCATTTTAATGAATTTTAAAGATTTAGGAAATGTGTTTAATTTGAAAATTACCCTTTGAAGGCTACATTTTAAAATCTCTCAAATAAGAAAAATAAATTAAAAAAAAATATCTCAATCCCTTTTATAATGCACTAAAATTTTTTATAATCACCTTTCGAAGAAGTATTTCTTATTATCTCGTGATCGATAATTTAAAAATTTTTACCTTTTCTTTAAAAATAACCATTTTCCTTATCCTAAGGATTTTAAGAAATCAAAAGCCAAAGGAAGCCAATTGAGACTGGTATATTTTCTAATGCTAATTTTTTAAGAAAAATTTATTAAAAGTTAAT
>JAAAKE020111551.1:0-12081 GCA_010014785.2 Anisolabis maritima
TCAGTGGTTCGCTTCCCGTCCTGAGCGGCAAAAATTTATTTCTATTATATTGGCTACCAATTAATAGAAATAAATAAATGACCTCAGATGCCGAAAAAGACTTAAAAAAAAAAATTTTTTTGGTTATGTTATTTGGATAAATTAATTTAAAAAAAAATAAAATAAAAAATCTTGACTTCGATTTTTTTACTTTCTCATTATATATTACTATTAAGAACAAGTAATAAAAAAAAAAGAACTTGGCCAGCCGGAGAGTTATATGGAGACAGTTGAAAGGTACAATTAGATGTGACGATCCTACAGTGCGGCGGGATTAAAAAAGGCATCGACAGAAGAAGAAAAGAATTTATCAAAAATAAATAAATACATCAACTAAAATCGAAAATTAGTTTAAATGAATTTTTAAAAGATTCATATTTATTTTTTATTCTTAGATTTTCTTGCTTGAATGGAGAAAATCCTAGAAATAAAATGTATATAGAATTTTGAATAATAAAATTGATTGTCCGCAAAATAGGACTTTAAGTGTGCAATTCTTCAATAAGAGGCGATTTTTTTTTATCCGGGATTTGCTCGCACTTTATTCAGGAAATCTCCTGTGTATCATAAACTCTACTAAAAGAAGCCAATCAAAAAAAGATTGGCATCATCTGAAAGAAGATGAAAAAAAAATTTATGGAGGCTTTACAAACCCATTAAATCTTCTATTTTGATACAAAGTTAGATATTTTTTTTTTTTTTTTATTTATTTATTTATTTATTTATTTTTAAATTTTATATTTAAAAAAAGCTATAACTTCTTTTATATTTCAAAAAAAAAAAACATCTGGAATGCACAAAGCTCTTTTGGCGCAATCTATTTGAATATGCGCTTCTCTCGCACCAATTTTAACATAATTATATATTTTTTTACAGTGGTATCCGAATACAATGTTAACATTGTGCTATTTGGTAAAATTTCGGCCGCCATTTGGACCATGTTGCCATGGACAGATTTTAAAATTTTTGCAGATTTGTACTCCATTATTTATCTTAAACCGAAGCCAAAATTTTTTTTGAAATTCATTCTATCGGCAGAATACAATAAAGAACTTTTCAAGTTCGTTAAATATTATATCGAAAAGGGAATCAGTTATTTTACATTTAAATGGTGTCTCGGGCGTAATCAAGGATAGATTACCTAGGATTGTGTTTATTGAAAGTTTTTTCATTTTTGTCTTCGGTTTTAAAAATCAGAGACATTAACACGAATTATGTAAATTTTACGATAACATTTATCCATTCATATTATTAATAAATTAATTGGTAATGGTATTTTCAAAAGTTTTAAAAGCCTGAAGATACGTTCATTCAGCTCTCGCAGCTTAGATGGTAGTCTAACTGGAAGGGGTTTATTTTTTAGGCATTCAAGTTCTTTTTTGCACAATTATTATTTTATCTATCAATATATACTATAGCTATACATCTAATTAATTGAAATATTCTTAAGTTACTGGGTATTGGGACAAATCACTTATATCTTCTAGTATATAACTGCAAACTTTTTTTTATTATAAAAAAGTAGCAAAAAAATTGTCAATTTTAATAAAAAAAAAGATCACACTTATTTACCTCACCTAATCATTCGTTCTCAAAGACACACTCGACTGGTATTTAAGATAAAACATCAATTCGCCATTTCATTCTCGGTGTTGCAATGAGAAATTTTTTTTCAATATTTTTTACATAATAAAATAAAAAGATTTAATTAGAAAATGCAAGAAAAGAGTGGAAGTCAATAAGGTAGCCTCTATCGAAATAAAAGTCTCAAATGTCAAATGTTTCGGTTTTAATTATTCATTATTTAATAATGCCATTATCAGCCACTTAGGGAGTGAATACAAGATTTGCTTTCATACTATAAATTTATGATGACATTATAAAATTAAAGCCGAAACGTTTCACTTTTAGAGACTACCTTACCCCCTGACTTCCTTTTTTTTATTGCAATTTCTGATCTGTAAAATAAACATCCATCTTTTTCATCGTCTAAAAAATCTCATCTCATCTTTAAAAAGGATTATTGGTAGATATATAATATAAATGTATAATTAACTTATTTAAAAAAATTTATTTTTATTCGTAAATTTCCAATATGTTTGCAGAATTATTTTCTGGTTGAAAGTTTATCTCTTTGATTCTCCAAAAATTTATTCTAGAAAAATACTATAAACAGAAAATATATTTTATTACGATACGATAAATAAAAGTCGAAATCGTCCCCATTTGATTTGCATTTTTTTATGGACTTGGCAAGCGTACAACTTCAAAATATTAATAGTAGTAGTAGTAGCATCGGGAGCTGCTGATACTGATGTTGACGCACAACGTCCTTCGTCATTGCGAATGCATGCATTTATCATAGACTCTCACTCTTACTTGATGACATGTGCGTGCTTCAGAAAGCCTCAAAGGGCCTAAAAGGGCCGGACCTCCAATAATCGATGCCACCCTTCATAATGGGGAATTCCTCTGAGCTAAAGCCGCTTCGTTGCCAAATTGCGACCAGCCCTTTCTTCTCCTTTAATAAGCTCGCATTCATATTTTTTTTACCTTTTTTTTTTTTTGTTCAGTCTTTGCTTGTTAAATATTCCCTATCTTTTTTTTTTTTTTTTTACATAAAATGATAAAATATTGTAACCGTGGAAAAATTAGATTTTTAGAACATCATTTTTTTTGAGATTTCACAAAAAATAGATTGAGTGGGGAGGAATAAGAGTTTAATAGAAAACCTCTTATATATAGAGCGATTTAAATTTTTTTTCTCTTTGGAATTTATGTAAAAATTTTATCAACGAAATGAAAATTTAAATTGAATTAAAAAAGGATAAAAAATTTAAATTTTATATTAATATTTAATAAAAGATAAAAAGCCTAAGGGTTCATTTTCCATAAAAAAAAATTATATTTATATTCCGAAGAATATTCTAAAAAGAGAGAGCTTCAGGGGCACACACCTGGTGCGTTCGGCCATGACGAGCATGAGTTCCCTGAGCTAAGGCTAACATTTATGTCATTCTTTTCGGCTTCTCCACCCATAACAAGCGTCAACTACTACTACTAGTTACAGGATCTCCAATACATTCGCTCCCAATTTACTCATTTCTGCTTTTTCTGAATGAAATGGCAAATATATATATAATTTTTCTAATTATACTTTGTTTGTAGTAGAGGCGTAAATTGTGCCCAAAGGAGATGAAATTCGTGTCCTTGTCCAATGAAGAAAGTCTCAAGGGATTTAAATGCATTAGTATTCTATCCTTTTTGTTGGATGTGTCCGTTAAAGAGAGTGTCGCTCTAGAAGGGAAAAGTTTCGCTGTAATAACTACTATGAAAGCTTAAACTAAAATTTATGTTTAATATTCTTATCTACGCTAATCATTAGGAAAATATTTTAGACGTTTTCCATCATAAAATTGTAACTGCGAAGTTGGAAATTATATTAATTTAATAGAACGTGGGAGAATAGTGGGGCCGCTCTCGGAATTATATATTATTAAGACTAAAATCCGCCCAGCCAATTACTACTACAATTCCTCATCTTCCCCGCTTTTTTTTCTCATGGAAAGAGAGAAATTTTTGCCCCTGTTTCTTTACATATCGCTGGAATTCTGAAAATGGTCCGACTATTTTTAAATATCCAATCTTTAAATTTTTTTTACTCATAGATATGAAGATTGGAAGAATTATTTCTTATTTTTTTATTTTTATTTTTTATAAATTTATTTTTTATCATCAATTATGAATAAATTTTTCAAATTTCATAATCTTGATGGTTCTACCCTTTGCTAAGAAAAAAAAAAGTAAAATGATAAAAGCAAATTTTTTCTACTCAAGAATAAATACAAGTTAATATTTTATCTGATCTGATCGTTTAAGGAGACCCATGTTTAAGGATTAAAAAAATGCGCCGAAGGCGTTTGGACCATTTACAGATTAGATTATATATTAGAGTGGATTATTATTACTTAAAGCTATAATTTTAGAAATCTTATTTTTAAACTCCCCTCTCCATATTTTTTCTTTAATAAATAATTTCCTTATCTCTTATTCTTGTTTATTATATTCGTTTTTTGGATATGCAAATTTCAGGATAGTAAAAAAAAAGAGAAATTTAAAAAATAATGTGCCCATGGCTAAAAAGGGTCCGATTTAAGCCCTCCTTCCGTTAACCCTTAGTGTGGCTTTGTTGTGATTTGTAATTAGATCTCTATGATAGGGTTGCGATAAATAATATCCCTTATCCAAGGGCAGACAGGCAACTCAGGCCCTTGCTGTAACCATTAAAAAGAAATGCATCAATTTGCACACCCGGGGTCATTGCCATCGAATATGGGGAGAAAAATATTTATTAATCTCCCTGCATCATATCTAAAGGCTTCCCCCACCCTTTAGTAGTAAACTTTCAATTAATCAACTTAAAATTATATAAAGAGGAGAGTGTGGCTGTTACTTTTTGAAGAAAAGAGAAAACGAGTTTTCGCTCTCGGCTTATTCACGCTTGGAAAAATTATCGCTATAAAATCGCACACAAAATGTGATTACCATAAAAATAAACAACAAAAAAGTGAAACTAAGTTGTTGAGCTGTATAAGGCAAGAGGGTAGGTTGGTAAGGGCTTAAGAGAGACGAGCCCTTCGCTCTTCTGTTTTCGACAAGTTGGAGAAAACTTCAACATCTTGAAATGAAACATGAATTTATTCTTCATCTTTGCCTCTTTTTTTTTATTTTTTATTCAGCTTGAAAATGATTTCTTGAAAATAACTTCGAATTACATATTGAATTTTTTTTTGTATTCTATAAAATATTTACTCTCAAGGGAACAGACCTGGTGGCGATCATGAGTTATCTGAGCTAAGACTGACATTTGTTTCCTTTTTCTTTTTTCAACACGAGTTTAGCTGCAAATTGGGCCCTACAGAAAAAAAGCGAAAAGATATCCTTCTTTCTTCGGAGACTCTTAACCCCAACAATAAACTATGATGATTCTCCATATCCATTTATATTTAAGTTTTTTGTATCCAATTATTATATTTTAAATAAATTTTATCGCTCTGGAGGAAAAACGAACCCCTGGATTATATAAATATTTATAAATAAACCTCCCCGCCTGAAGATTAAATAATTTATATATATTTGCCTTATTCGAATTTCCAGATATCTTATTTTCTCTCTAAAACTGTCAAGGCCAAAAGATATTCTCTCCACTTGAGACCAAACACAGGGTCCCCCCTTTTCTATTTATAAGAGAGGCGAAGACCAAGATATTTTTCCCTCTCGAGCCCTTTTTTCCATTAAATACTTCTAAAGTAATAATATATAAATTAGTTTAATTTAATAATAATAGCAATAGGGGTAAATTCATATATGGTAATAAAATCATCCTTTTTTATACTAAAATAAAAATAATAAAGGAATTGAAAGGCGGTTTATTTTTGGAATCTCAAAGTTTAAGCAAAATTCTCAAAATCATTTATATTTCTTCCAAATTTTATATTTGTACAATATAGTGCAAAATCGTAGCGGATGATGACTTCCTCACCAATTATTGAAATATATTATAAACTGTTTCTAATTTCTCCTTAAACTTTGATATTATATAAACAGAAACTAGCTTTTGAATTACTCTATTATAGAAATGTTTATTTTTTTAAATAAATATATATGAATTTATGTTTACACATTTGGGGAGTCCCATTTTAATACTTCTATTCTTAAAACATAACGTATTAATCTTAATTCTCCAATGATTGTAATAAATATTTACAAGTAATCAGTTGTTTGTCTCCCCGCCTAGAATTCCCAATCCCAGAGCTAAGAGGGATGTTACTGGACCAGCCCACACCCTGGACCCCATCTCAACTTGTAGCCATGTGTGTTGCCTATGAATATCCACTAAGTGAAGTCGAGAGTTCGTATTAAAGACCCATACAATATAAATTAGAAGAGAGATGAGTTTATTTTTCATAGAACAATAAGCGTATTATATCCAGTGAGGGGTTAATAATGTAATCTAAGTTAACCCTCGGAAGGGTGAAAAGGGTCACCATCGCTCACGAGGAGTTCCTTGAACAGGGCATTAACTTGGGGAGTTTCATATTAATGGTACTTCCGGGCTACTCTTCCTCTTCTTCATCTTATTCTTCTTGATCTTTTCAAACAAAAGGGCCAAATTATTTTAATTATATTCGCTTATAAAATAAATTCTTAAAAGCATTCTTTAAACAACTTTTACCTTTTTGTATTCTTTTTTTTTTTTTTTTTTTTTCAAAGATTAGAAATCCTTCACAAACGCTAAGTAATTTAATTCTTAATATTTTTTTTTTATAAAGGATAAATAAATACCTTGAAATTAATTTTATTTTACTTTGAAGGCTTCTAAAATATTTTCCTTAAAAAATTTTCTTAAGGAATTTTTTTACTCAGTGACATTTAGTCGAGATTACATCTCTTTTTAGAGTCTGTCTTTTTACTTAAAAGGCATTTTATTTTCTTTTTTAAATATAAAATTAAACTTGAAAGACGGATGAATGATAATTATTTATTTATTTATTAAGGACAATAAATTGTCAAGCATAAAACTAATTACATGTTTGAAGGGAAAAATTTGTATGAATAAAAAATGTCGAATAAATTACTAAGAAAAGCAAAAGTCATATGTGGAAATAAATTCCATCCTGGCTATATTGCAGTGGTTCAGCTGAGTGCCGCGAAATTGTTTTATGTAAAAATCCAAATATTTAAATATGTAAATCTTATATGCAAACATCATATCATCAGGCGCATATTTCACATTAGTTTCCCCAGAAACCTATATAATAACTTTTGTATGTTATATTAGGTACCAATTAATATAAATGGCCTCAGATGCCGAAAAAGACTTAAAAAAAAAAAAAAAAAAAAACTTTTGTATGTTTTTGTTGTTTGGAAATAAAAGAACTTACTTTAAATAGCCTTTATTTTTTTTCAAATACGTCTCATCTTTCAAATCTTTACTAATTATAAAAAGCAAAATATTAATAATAATAGGGGTGGTCTGAATTTTGTTAAATGATATCAGTGTGAGTGTAGCAAATTTGAGAACCACTGCTATATTGGCTAAGAGGTTTACATATATTCTGCCCGCGTCTGATAGTTTATTGCAGCGTTTCTGTTTGTGTTTGACCCTTCTGGCCTAGCACAACAAACATTCGCTGAATAAATTAAAAAGCATTTCAAAAATTTTTATCTTCTCTTTACCAAATAATATAAGAAAATTTAATCAAGAAAAAGTGAATACTCAAAACACTACTAATGAATATAAAAAATAATATAAATAAATTATTTTATTTAGTCTTGTAAAAAATTAATAGATATAATTTAATTGACCTCTGGAGAAGGCAGTTGCAGCAAATAAAGTCTTTGGAAACTTAAAGAAAGATAAATTCTGAGACGCTTCGAACAAAGTTTGTTTTTTGTTCATCTTCTGCCAAAATTGTTTAGTCGTGTAATACTCAAAGGTGGTGAGAGTATTCATAAAATAATGTAGAAATGATATTCTTTAGTCAAGTTCATATCGCTTACAATTGTGATTAATCACTGCAAGTGAAGAGAGACTTCACCAAAGAATAACCTTTGTACATTATTTTATGAATACTCTCACCACCTCTGAGTATTACACGACTAAACAATTTTGGCAGAAGATGAACAAAAAACAAACTTTGTTCGAAACGTCTCGGAATAATATTTTATTAAAAATCCAAAGACTATCTATCTGCTGCCACCACCTTCCCCTGGGTCGGTTGTGGACACTACAACGATTTCTTCCACCTTTAATAGATATAATTTAAATAAATTTTATCGTTCAAAAGGGGAAGTCTCTAACCTTTAGATTATGAAGCAAGAGCTTTACTTTTGCGAAATTTTTTATAAAGAAAAATCTAACCAAATTACGATCACAAAATTATTATAAAACTTATTTCTTTCATATTATTATTAGAACTAATTAAAATCATTATAAAAAGTAATGTTTCTCTTATTATTGTATCTTATTTACTTGGCAAAGGTATCCTGAAAGGGTTGATTATCAAAAAACTTTTCACTTTTGTTAAACTTTTGAATGTCTTTGTATTGATATTCCTGCAATCTTTCTAATTAAAGTAATTCTTGTTAAAAACTTATTAACTCCAATCTCTAAACACATATTATTTAAGAATGACTACATTTAGAAATTCTCATAAATATAATATATTTAAAAAATGGCCATATTTTATTTTATGAAGAGAATTTAATTTTAAATATGAAGTTGAAAAAAATTCAATATGGACAGTCGGACTTTAAATAAATTTTATCTTTCAAAAGGAGAAGATTATGAAGCAAGAGCTTTACTTTTGCGAAATTTTTTATAAAGAAAAATCTAACCAAATTACGATCACAACCTCGACAGACTTCTAGAAAAAATATAAGATAAATATAATTCGATTCAAGACATTATGTGTGAAAAACACTCATTAGTTTGAATGCACAATTATGATATTTTTTTTATTTATATGATAATTGTTCTCAAATATATCGGTTTGGGGGGGGAGGCTGAATCTTTTTTTTTAATATTTTCATATTATTAATTTAAAAGTTCTCAATTTTAGTCATGTAAAAAAAAAAGAAGCGATTTGTCAACGGTAACAATATGATATAGTATGACTAGTCTGATTTTTCGTTTTTAAAAGCGATCATGACATTGAAAAAAGAGCCGGAAATGTTGACCAACCAATTTTATCTTGCGCGTCATTCGAAAATAGACATAACCTTCCATTGGAGGGATGAAATCCGAAACATACGTAAAAGTAATTATTTTCTCACGAATTTAGTCGTAAATGATTCGTCGTCTCTTAGAGAATAAATGGTCTTATTTTTTACAAAATGTATTTTATTATTTATAATTAATAAATTGTTATAAAAAAAAAACTTGTCCAAATTTTTAGAGCTTAAAAGGAGACTTGTATCCTTTAAGATCGCGTATCTCACTGTGAGACTAACTAAAAGCTTTCTCACCAAAAAATAACATTAATAAAAAAGTAAAGCTTTAAGTTTTAATGGAATTTATTTTAGCGATTTTATATTTTATTTAATTATGGTATTTTCTTAAGTAATCATTAATGTTTTAAATCTTTTAATTAACTAACAATAAACTTGAAATTAATAGGATTAGAGAGAAGAGTAGAGAGAGATCCTTTGATTGATTGAAATCATTTGAACCGTTTTAAGTTCATTAAGGCTAAAATCTTTATAAATGGTGGGGTTGTATTTAATTTTGTGAAGAATTAGTTATTAGTTTGAGGGCAGGAGAGGCAGATGAATAGCAGATGATACTCGTCGGGCTGTAATGCGCCTCAAGACACCCCCTAGACTCTGTTTCTCTATTCATCGAGCCTATTGCCAATGCATGTGCATAAATATATAGGAGCTAATTTGTTTAACGAGGCACAAGCAAGTTTTGGTGTCGGTGATGGAGTAGAGGACTTGGGGCTTGTTGACAGCCACTTGCAGGCCCAAAAGCTCAACTTGACGAGGTTCTTCTTGGTGGGTGCGAAATTTCCTATAAAGAGGGGGGCGAGTGCAAACCGTTCGCGTAAAAGACAGCCTGCCTCCCCTTCTTCAAGAGGGGCTTACAGCTGGCAGCAGTTAAGGAGCAATGGGATCAATACCCTCCAGCTGATAATTAATTCCTTTAATAAAAATTCATTAATATTAATATTTAGGGAGTTGAGAAGAGATTATATTGACAACTCAAAATAAAATAAAAAAAAAAGGTATTTTAATTTTATATGCTAAATCTTTCGGCCATTTAGAGTCCGTTCTTATTTAATTAAATCACTTAGTACCCATTATATTAATAATTAAAATAAATCTTT
Organism: Anisolabis maritima; assembly: GCA_010014785.2. NCBI lineage: Eukaryota > Metazoa > Arthropoda > Insecta > Dermaptera > Anisolabididae > Anisolabis > Anisolabis maritima. The sequence continues at coordinate 9,930 of JAAAKE020111551.1, forward strand.
CGGCGGACTACCTTTGGAACGTGAAGTGAGACCTCTACCAAGGGACAGGACATTTTTTTAATAATATGGTGTTTTATCTTAAAATATTTATTGATATTTTTTTTTTAAGTATATTTTTGCTGGTGGACCAAGTGACCATCAATTATACTTTTTTCTAAATATTCTTTGAAGTTTCTTCATATTTTTTAAGAGGCCTATTTTGATAGTTACTTATTATTTATATAATAAAAGCAAAACTTTGGCGAATAATTGGGAAAATGAAATCCTCTCCACAATTAAAAGTGGATTGAGCAGTGAATGATCCTCCCGAATCTCGTACCTTAAAAATCCTCGTCTTATCGTCGTCACTAATTTTCGTTCATTTTTTACGATAAAAATGTTCTTTCACAATTTTTCAAATTTTACCTTTTTTTTTTTTCAAAAAGTCCCTTTTGAGCACTTTGATGAAAATTTAAATTAACTTTAAATAAAGTTATTAACTTTCCAAGCTATTCTTGATAAATTAAAGGACAAACGAGATTTTCATCAATAAAATAATGTGCAAATATGCTGGAAATCTGGATTATATATCCGGTGATCATATGATTTCTTAGCTCACGAACATAAATACTCAAAAAACTGGAGGCTCATTGAATAAAGAAAAATTAAGACTCAAACCCTTTAATTAAATTTTATTCCTCCTTCTTTACCACTACCACTAGAAAAATTATCTCTGTTTAACAAGTTGAAAATATTTTCTCAAAATAATCGTCCTTTTTTTTTTAGTTCTTTTATTCTTTTAAAGATTATTTTCTATTAATTTCTGAGCGATAGATTTCTCCTTCATAGGGTTATCATAAAACATGTCGACTTAACAAATAGGAGAAAAATTGGTTGTTTTTGAAAGACTTGTGCAAAAATCAGAAATCCCAAAATCAAAAAAAAAAAAAGGAACAATTTATTTTTTTTCCTGTGAAATCATTAAAAAGTTTGTGAATTAATTTTGTTAAAATATATTAAATTGCTTCGTGTCATATGCATATAATTAATAATATCACGATGGAGACCCTTCCCAAATTTAGTTCATTAATATTATTATTTACCATATCATTCGCAGATGACAGTTGGAAGTATGGATTATATTTACAGAAAGTTTACCTGGGCTCTCGCAATTGATGCTAAAAAGATATTTTTAGGAAAATCAAAAATTTTTTACTCACTCTTGAATGTCCAATTATTAATTATATTCCTTCAAATTTGGTTTCTGGATTAATATGAAAATGAATTACAAATTCAACATTCATCATAAAAAAGAAAAATGGTTTCCTCTTCCTTTCTTTTGCATATACGTCAGCCTCGTATAGCTTTGCCGACTCTGTTAATTAGCTTATTGACTAGAGAAGTCAAATGAATAATGTCTTATTCTCTTGCAGGCAATTTCAAGTTAAGTATCTTGGGTCAAAGATGGGGAACTAACTCCCTAAATGAGAGATATTCTATTTAATAGAAACTGTTTCACGTTACAAATTAATCAACTTAGTTTATTATTAATTTACCCAGAGGATTTGATTAGTTCTCATTTAAGAATATGAAATTTATTAGATTTTTTTACTGCGTATAATTAAATTTTTATATTTTAATTTGAACGAATTAATAAAATCCAGTCTAAGTTATTTTTGTATCCCGTGTTAAAAACTAATTATTCCGCTAACTTAAAGGATTGTTTAATTACATAGTAATAGAGAGATCGTAACTTCATTTAGTTTAATAAGGAATTGTTAAGCGAAAAAATTACGTTTGAAACAGGTTTAAATCTCATAAGGTGTTTGAAAATACTATTTTAATATTCTAAGGAAATAACAAAATGGAAAACAGATGAGACGTGATCGAACCGCTGTTTCGAGCTTAGCATTGTCTACAGCAAAATGCGAAGAAAGCAAACACACAAGTCTGACTCAGAGGCTGTAAGTCTGATTGAATTCAAATTCGGAATCAAGTACCAATCTTTAACCGGAAACTATGTCAATCATTAGGCTGTAAATAGAAGAGTTTGTTACTGTAGATTAGTAGTTGTTGGATTGTCAGGATGCAGCTAAAGCACCCCCCCCCCCCCCCCCCCCCCCCCCCCCACCCAAACGACCCAACACACAAACAGACACACCAACATCACCAC
>JAAAKE020111573.1:0-19001 GCA_010014785.2 Anisolabis maritima
TTCAAATATTTGATTTTCTATGTTAAGTGTCAATGAAATATGTAAAACAAGTCTCTAAATGTAAATCATTGGTTTTTTTGTATTTTAAATGGCATTAAACAAATAATTAACTTACAAAAATTATAAATATTTCTATTTTTATCTTTACTTTTGTGATTTGTGACACGCCACAAAAATTATGTTTCGATTTTTCAAAATTTTGACACGCCGAACTCAAAAGGTTCGCCATCAGTGATCTAGACTAATAAAGGCTAATAAAAAAAAAAAAAAACTTTTTGGAGGCGCTGTCTTGGGTAAGTGAAGAAACTCAAGAATTAAAAAATGTATTAAATTAGTTATTAACCGGAAAAATTATAATATTTATATTAATTCACAATGATTATATATATATATATATATTATAACGTGAAGTAGAATTAAGCTAAGCTTTCATATTTATTTAAATGATCCTGAAAATAATTTTGTATTTATTGATACCCTCCTTCCTTAATTCCCCTTCCAAATCTCTCACCTTGTATAAATGACCAATACGATAAAAGTCCCAGTAAATACAAAATTTAAAAAAATGCTTTCAGAATCATTTAAATAAATATGTGAGCTTAGCTTAAATCTATTACAAATTATAAAATATATTATTTATAATTTTAATATTTTTAATCAATGTGAATTAATAGATATATATAATAATTTTTACTCATTTAAAAAATTGCTGACTTCTTGAATTTATTTATTTAACCAAAAGCAGCGCTCTTTACCCAAAAATATTTTTATTTTATTAAAAAATTTACATTTTATTTGAAAGTGAGGTAGCTTGTCATTCGGCCAACACAAAGTAGAAATGACGTCACTATCTAATATTCTAACTGACTTTTCAGAAAGATATGTTCAAAAAATAAAAAGAAATTTTAATTTGACTATGCTTTTTTAAAAACCATATACATTCAAAGACCTTGATTGTTGAATTCTACAAAAAAATTAGGAAAATTAAAAAAAAAATTACTCTATTCCAAATCAATGAAATCTAGAATTTTTGCTGATTGTTTTTGTTTACAGGTCAATGTGATGATGGTCTTTTTACTTTCGAGAAAGTGACTGGTCACTTTTTAAGAAATGCCCAACAAGTAGGATTGGCCATGGCTTCTTCCCCTGGAGTCACTCTGGAGTGTGGAGCAAGATGTCTGGAATCAGGTAGTGACTGCCCTGCCTTTTCGCTCGATTACAATGCCATGAAGTGTTTCAAATTGGATAGGAACACACAGGGACGAGGGGCTGATTTGAGCCCTAGAGAAGGACATTCCTATTTTGAGAAAATATGCTTGAGAGGTATGATCACCGAAAATATCATTTTAACCTTCTTCTCTTTATAAAATCCTTTATATTATTTAATAGGTCCGCTTAGAGGATGCGAAGGTCGAGCCTGGGCTTTTGAAAGACGTCCTGGGAAACAAATCCGAGGACATGATCAACTCACCCTGACTTTAGTGCAGAGCAGACGAGATTGTATGGAGGCGTGTCTGACAGAACGTCGATTTGAATGTCGATCTGCGGAATACGATACGCAATCAGCTGAGTGCCGACTGAGCGCTGAGGACCGGAGAACGAAACCTGATGATTATGTCGATAGTCCTCCAACAACCGAATATTTAGAAAACCAATGTCTACCAGCTATTAGAGGGTAAACTAAGAAAACACTAAACTTGATGTGTTACTAGAAAAGGGAACTCCGAAATAACAGAAAAAATAAATAAAAAAAGGTTCATGGTAATATATAAGCAAGATATACTTTAATATATCAGCATTTTACCAGCGTTTCATAATTCCGTTATCGAAATCATATGATTGGTGATCCCTGTAACCATTCTAAGGCCTCCCACATTATTCTTAATATATATAATTTTTTCGTAAATTGTCCAGCTGAGGGAAGTAGCTAAGACATTTTTAGTGGATTGGGTAAAAATGCTTACAAAAATTGCCAAAATTTTTTAGTATATTCCGACATTTTTTTTAAGGAAAAAAATATACCTTATTTTGCCAACTCGAGGCAACCTTCATTCCCACTTCCGGGTCTACGGTTTATTTTTATAAATTAAAACGTTACTAGGATGAGAGAAATCAAATAGCTATGAATATAAGGGAACGCTTGAACGATCATCCTCGCCTTCCCTCTCCAAGTATATTCTTTTTTACTTGTTAGACGAAGGCCAATCATATCTTGCACTGAAGAGAGTCTGGTTAGACTTACCAAATGTCCTACTTTGAGAGGACATAGCCTAAAATTTACCTATTTATTCTGTCCTACCTCCTGCGAAAGGAAATTAGAAATGTCCTTTAAACTTGTAATATAATTTATAATATAGTATTAAAAAAAAAATGTTTAAATTTTAGATATTTTCGTTAAATGGCTGTTAGTATTTAAATAAGCTGGTGGGTTTGCAGGTAGCCAAAGGATGAAATAAAATTTATTTTATAAACCCACCATCTTGATTAAAATTACATAAGTTGACAAAATGCATATTGTATTTACTTTTTACTTTATGTATTTATGGACTGAAAGAGCTTTGTTGGAAATGGTTTTCAAACAACGTATTTATGTTGTTACTGTTCAGGTCGTGAACATATTTTTTATTGTGATTCTAATGCTACTTTTATATTATTTTATTGCTTTCCAAATACCCATCGGTATTGGAATTTTAAAATTTTAATCTACACATATTAAAATTTAAAAAAAAAATGTCTTCACTAGACCTGTAATACTTTTTTTACTTTGTTTTTTTCAATAACTGTCCTCCTTTCATATCTCAGATACTTAGTAACTATAAATCTGGCGTCAGGGTAGTCGAAATATTTCCAAATAAATAATCTAAAATAAGGTGGTCCTTCAATTAATAGCTGTTTGATTTCTTTTACTTTTATAAATGTGACTAAAAAGGAGACTGACATAAAAGAATTAGAACAAATGCCAGTCTTAGCTCAGGTAACGAATGCACACCTTTCTTATTCTCACCAGCTGTGAGCCTCTGAGTGAAAATTATTTAGAAACAATAAAAATAAAGGTAAAATTTTTATTAAAATCAAATCCTAGCTACTACTATCCTTATATAGTAGGGAAGGAACTAATCCTTCGAAATCTTTGGAAGAGATAAGGGTCGATCCCCGCATTTCTCAACCCTAAAGTAAACAGGAAAAATTGGGACCTGACTGAGAAAATTAAAAAAGAAAATTCACATAAAATTTTTCGAAGAACAAAAATTAAGAAAGAGAAGAATTTTTAAGTTCGTATCATCTCTCTTAGAGTGTATTTATTAGTGATGGAGACAAACAAAAAGACTGAAAATTTAGCTGTTGATTTGAATAATTTTCTACTCTAATTAAAAATAATGCAACAATTTTATTAAAATGGAACTTTTATAATTTTTGATTATTCCATATTTTCAGGTGTAACTTTAAACCAGTGGCGAACTCCTACCCGAGATATTTGGATCTCGTTGTTAGTCATGTGAGCGACGAGGCAGATTGCGAGAGACGTTGCTATGAGCATAGCGATTTCATTTGTCGATCATTTTCGTATTATCCAAGTGGGAGTCAGTGTTTCTTGAGCGGAGATGACAGAGGTATTTGTATAAGCATAACCAATTAAGCCTAAGATTAGTATAATTATTATGCACTTTATAAAACTTCGAATCACATGCGTCGACCTTTGGAGAAATCTTCCCCTCCATTTCAATTATTCTTTCTTAAACGGTGTAATTTAATAATGTATGCAAAATAAATTCTTTATTTATATTAACAAAAAAATTTGATAGAAAGTCTATGAAATATAGTAATATATTTACAATTTTTTAAATTTGGGTAAGTTAACAGTGCGAGTGAGGTTCTCTTTTGGCTTCACACAAAAGACCTATTTTTTACTATATAATTTGTCCCAATATTTTAGTGCTCCTAGACATATCGGTCGAATTTGTAACCCGGTAACACAGTTTGGTTAGAATTACTGTTAATAAGCGGTGGCGGGTTTTTCAAGTAATATATCCCGTAATTTACGTTTATTACATAGTCTACTTTTAATTTAAAATATAATTCAGAAATTATATTTAATAATTTTAAAGTTAAGAAATTGATTTTTTGGTTGACAAAATTTGATATATCAAAAAAATGGTATTGTTCAGGATCTGCAGGCACGGATGCATTAATGAGTCGACCAGGTACCAACTACTACGAGCGGGTCTGCCAGAGCACAAATACCAACCCACCTGGCGGGAATCCTACCAACGGCAATGAGCCAGGTACAATGTTCAGCAGAACCGACCGAATACCGAGTAAGCGCACTATCTGATTAATAGGCATGAACGCCTAGTTGCTAGCTGCCTGCCGGTCTGCCGGTCGCACTTAATTCGACACAAGTGCTCGTTAGTCATCACTGGTATCTTAGTTGTAGTGCTTAGTTGATAGCAGTATTAATGTTAAGCTTTCAATTATATCAATCAGTTAGTATGTAGTAGAAATAAAATGAATTAATTAAAAAATTCGAAGGAATTATTTTTTTAAATATAATGATAAATACATTTTGGTTATTCATTATGTGGCCGTCATCAGATGCACTAATGGCACAATCCAAGATGGCTGCCTAGTGTGTGATGAAGACCAGTGCGCGTGCGCAATCTGCGCTTTTTGCATGATCGACACTTGTCTTTTATTTAATAAACAAATGGTAAATTCATATATTATTGTTAATAAAAAATGAACTTTGATCTTTTTTATGAATTTTTTTATTAATTCTTATATTAAACTTTTAATTTCTTTTAGATTCCTGCACATAAAATATTTCTTTTTTTTAGTAGTAGTAACTAACTATAGAGTAGAGAAGACGTATAACAATAATATATCATCACCCAGTCCTCTATCTCAGACTAACTTTCAAGCTATTTGGCTTTTTTATTAATAATATGGCATAATTGGTAAAAGAAGTTTGTAATTTCATTTTAAAAATAGGCAACTTTAAAAATTTTTTCTTTTAGAAAGATAAATATATTAAAACTGGGCCCACCGAGAAGAGCGGTCTGCCAAAATATAGTGCATAATATTTGGTTATTTTAAGAATTATAATAAATACACTTCGGGTAAATATTTCCCTTTCAGGAATTCCTCCGAAGGCATAAAGTTCAAATAGCAAATTTTATTTAAAAAATTCAGGAACAAATAAAGAGGCCTTTTTTTAGAATATATTTCAGAATGGAGAATATTAAATCTTACCTTGGACGCAGGTGGTCGCTGTCTCGTAGGCAGAGCTCACTTCGAGAAAGTCACGGGTTACGAGATGAAAAGCCAGAGGACCTTTCGACTTCTCACCGAGCCACTACCGGGAATTTCTGTACAATGCGCCCGTTTATGCAAATCTGATTTGCGATGTCACGGATTTAATTTGGATTATTCTCGAAATGAATGTGCAGCTTTGGAAAGTATTGGTGATACACCTCGACTGGATCTTCGCCAAGCTCCAGGTGTTGCCTACTTCGAAGGAATTTGTTTGAGAGGTATTTGAATCTGAAATTCAAAAAAAGAAAATAGGTTAGATGGAATTTACACCTCAAATATGATCAAGTTCATTAAACGATCAGTTATATTATGTTTATTATTATAAGTCTTTTTCGCCACCTGAGATCATAGAGATTCAGTCCATATTTATTTAAAGTAATTGGTAGCTAATTAAAGAGATTTTATCAAAAGCGGAAAGCGAACCAGAGGACTTAGATCAAGAAGCAAGAGCTTCACCTCTGGTGACAGAGACAAGTTATTATTAATATTAATAATTGAAAGAATTGAACACACACCTATAAAATCTTGACATGATATTTATTTTAATATAAATAATTTTTTATTTTCCTTCTACTAATTATAAATACCAAGAGGTAGAAAGGTATTTTGGTTAGATTATTAGGCGAACTATATAATAATAATTTAATGTTTCATAAATTTCATAAAATAAATATTTCATTTTTTATGAGTTTTTTTTTTTATTGTAGTAATGAATGAATCGTGAACTCCAGCGCCCTCTATCTCACGACTTCCAAGTTTTCCGACCCTTTTAAGTCAAACATAACACTTGTTCTTTTTCTTTATGATAATTTTAAAAGTAAAAGTGTACAGTCTTAATATAAATAATAATACTTTTTTAGTTTTTTACATTATTAATTCTTTCACTAAAGATGAATTAGTCATTCGGAAATTTTTACAAAAAAAAAAAAATATATAGAGTAAAAAGGGTCTAAAAAATTAATTATCGTATAATTGTACTTATATTCTTTATATGAAATTTTATGCTCCAAAAAAATTAGAGGTAACTGTTAAACTATATACATTTTTGAAAGTTTTGCCAATGACGTTAAAATTTTTTTTGCCTTGCCCAGCCGTATCATAATTTTACTAGTAAAAAGGTAGAAATATTAAATTATTATTATTGACACAAAGCTGCAATATATTTATTAGGCCCTGATTGCGGACTTGCCTGGACATTTGAAAGACATTTAAATCATGAGCTCCGAGATCCGGCAGGTCCTGTTTTTCCAGGAGTGTCAAAAACTGAATGTGAAGATCGTTGCCTTGAAGAAAGGAGTTTCTTATGCAGGTAATTCTATTATATGCCATTTATTATAATTATAAATAATATATATATATATATATTGATTTTTTTTTTAGGTCGGCAAGTTATAATCACCGTCTGCAAGAATGTAGATTGAGCGCAGATGATCGCTATACTCTTCCACAAGCATTTGTAGTATCTATTGATACAGACTATCTTGAAAATCAATGTGCCTCCAGTAAGTTCAAAATTTCTCTTTCTTATGTAGGTGGAGTGATATCATAATAAAGAAATTTAAAAAAAAAAATAACTTATTGCTTGGTAATTACAAGTTTTTTCTATTAAATATTTTCAGCTGTTGGACGATGTATTTATCGAAATGCCCAAAGGAATCGTCAGCTTATCTACATTGATAAGTCTCTTTCTGCATTTAGCGATTCGAGCTGCCAGAAAGCCTGTGATGTGGAACGCGAGTTCGTTTGCCGTTCTTTTACATTCCTAAGTCAAGTAGGTCAAATTTTTCAAATTAAAAAGACGATGCATTTATTTATTATGTTTCTTTCAGAGTGGATTTTCTACAAACCAATGTCTTTTAAGCGCGTTGACTGGAACTGTCGCAAATGGACCTGGATTCCAAGTCCAAATTGGAGCAATTTATATGGAAAGGGAATGTTCAGGGAATGGTTTACCAGGTCCTGGACCTGATCCTCCACTTCCTCCTCGTCCTACTCCTACTTATCCAATTCCATATCCTGACAATCCCGGGAGAAGTGATGTATATCCCTGTCGTTATACACTTACATATGAAAAAGTAGCGGGGGCTACATATTCTAATCCCTTAAGGTATGATGATTTTTAACTTAATAATTATTAAATAAATATGAAATATGTGATCATTAAAATTTTTTAATTCCTAAAGAGAACCTATTCGAACTCGAGGAGATATAGGAATTACAAGTGATTGTCTTCTTGAATGTGCACAAATGTTGGGTCGATGCTTAGCTATTGCTGTTGAGAGGATTCGAGGAGGACGTCAACGTTGTTATGCTCTAAGTCGTTCAGCGGAAGCAGAGGGGGGGCCTCTTCAACCAGCTCCTGAACTTGCATACTTCCAGAAGATTTGTTTGCAAGGTATTCTATTGTAAGACTAATATAAGGAATATGCCATTTTAATGAAATTAATTTTTCAGAACGCAGTTGTGGACGTGCATGGGTTTTCAATCGTGTACCTGGTTATGAATTAGTCGGAAGTGAAAATTCACTAAATGCTGGAGAAGCAAATGGTGTGATCGAAATACTAAGCATTTCTTCTAGAAGAGCGTGTCAAGATCTTTGTTTAAGAGAAAATAGAATTGTATGCCGTTCAGCCACTTACGATGGGAGAGAACACATTTGTAGGTTATCTGCAGACACACGAAGATCAGCTCCACATCGGTTTAGACGAGCTCCTCATAATCTTATCGATTATATGGAAAATGAATGCGCACAACGTAAGTAAAATAATTATAACATTTATTTTATTTTTCTAAAATTTTTGTTTTTTAGCTCCACCTCGTTGTGAGTTTGCTGAAACTCCTGGACGTTTCTTACCCTACACGGATCGTTATATTTCACAAGCATATGATGCAAATGAATGTCGAAGGCTCTGTGAGCAAGAAAGAGACTTTCAATGCCGATCATTTAGTTTTCGGATATCAAGAAGGGAATGTTATTTAAGTTCAGATGATTCATTTGTGGCAGACAAGAATTCACTTATAAGTGATCGTGATTTTATTTATGGAGAACAAGCTTCTTGCAGCAATGGTAAATAATAAAATAAATTTTAATTTATAAATAAATATGAGAAATCTTTTGAAAATTTGTTACAGTTCGAGTTGACTGCACACAGGCTGATATGTTAATCACATTCATTTTTGGCGATCCCTTTGAAGGGCGAGTGTATGCCACTGGTAATCCTCAGGCTTGTTTTGAAATGGGCAATGGGCAACCGCAGCTCGTCCTTCGAGTTCCTCTAGGAACTCAATGTGGTACTGTGCAACATGGTCGTGGTCGATATATAAACCATGTTGTGATTCAACAGAATCCTGTGATCATGCAACAAACTGATCGCACAGTAAGGGTGGAATGTTCATTCGATGCTAGTGAGCAAACTGTAGCTTATGCACCAGGAGGTTCCCGAGGGCGCGATGGTGCAGTCATTGGTGGTGGAGGGATCAGTGTCACGTAGGTATTTGTTGGAAGTTAAACATTTTCATTATTTAAAAAAAAATTAAAATTATTTTTCTTTTATTTATTTAGAGTTCCATTTCGTCCAAGTGGAACAAACATAGTAACTAATACAGCACCTGCACCAAAAGTCCGGATGCGGATTGTAACTAAGCAAGGACTGGAAGCTGCAGTTGTAGGATTAGGAGACGATCTTCGATTGCGGGTGGAAAGTGATCCTCTGAGTGCTTTTGGAATATTTGTAAGAAATCTCGAGGCACGAACAGAAAATGGAGAACTTTTAACCCTTATTGACAATATTGGGTAAACTTCTTTTTATCCCTACATGTCCTCAATTATTAGAATATTCTACATGAAGATATATCTCTTTAAATCCAGGCTTTGTATACTAGCCTGTGGTATACCAAATCTTGTTTTAATTTATTTCTGACATTTGAATAGCCAGGGCAGTCAAGAGAATAGGGCATGGAGGTATTTAACCCTCTTTGAAGAAAAGTCAAACTCTTTAGAAAGGGGTCTCAAGTTCTCGATAAATGCATGGAGAACTATTAAAAATATAGGAACACCAAGCTTAGAGTAAACTTTCGACTTTCAAATTTAAAAATTTTTACATTTAAAAATAATTTTTAAACAAATTAAGAGGAATTTTTTTTATATTTTCTTGACTAAAAATATAATTCACTTTAACGTTAAATTTATTTGACTCTGAACAATTCCAGATGTTCTCGAGATCCAACAATTTTCCCACCTTTACAAGTAGAACGTGGTACCCGAGATCTTGTTGCTGATTTTAAAGCTTTTCGTTTTCCATCGACTGCTACTGTTAATTTTGTTGCAATTGTACAATTTTGTCAAGATACATGCGATTCGGTATATGTTTTATTTTTTTAATCTTCCTACCCTTCTGTATTATGTAGCTTCTTATTTATAATTTCTAATCAATAAAATTATTATTTTAGGTCCCCTGTAATAATGGATTTCGCTCATTTGGTAGAAAGCGTAGATCAGTAAACGTATCAGAAACGATTCTTGAAACAACTACACCTATTGCTTTAACAACAAGTGCAACTAAGATAATTTCAAAAAATATCAATTATTCTTCAACAACGCCTGAAGATATTGAAGATGATCAATTAACAACTTTAGCAACTTTGGACATGAAAGAATTCCAAATGAACTCATCAACAATAGATGACAAACTTCTTTCCGAAAATGAAGAACAATTTAATGGTAAAGAGAATTAACAAATAGATATCAATTAATTAGTCGCAAAAATAAAATTCTTAAAAGATTAAAATTTTTTTTCAATTATATAATTAAAATATAACCCTCCTCAATAGTAATGGGACAATATGTATCTTTTGTTTCGTCGTAATGGATAATTCTCGAATTTCATGTAGGTCTTATAATTATCTATTAAGACGAAATAAAAGATACATGTTGTCCAATTACTTTTGAAGGGGATAGTATATATATATAAATATATACATATATATAACAAGTCATATCAGTGAAATGAAAAGATTCGAGAAAAATATTTTTTTTAGAAGCTTTCATAATTATCATTAATATATAAATTACAATTTAGTTTTAACTTTTGTTTGTATTGAATACAATGAGAGAATGAGTGAGTACCCTAAATACAATATTTAGGGTACTCACTTATTCTCTGGCCCTCTTCAGGTACAATTCAAATATAAATCACATAGAGTATTTATGTTACTTATAGAGATTTACAATCTGAAGGGAAGTGAGAAACCACCTAGATTGTAGTAGATCTATATGTAACACTCTTTGTATCTGAAATTTATCTGAGGAAAATTACAGATTGACTGGCCGAATCGTTGTATTTAATACAAATAAAGTATAGTTAAATTGAAAAACTAATTTATTTATTTATTAATGAAGAAAAACATGTTTTACAAGATGATAGAGATTACGATTCATCATAACATAAATGAATAAATAATTTATTCTAAATATGGTATATGGCTGAGCGGATATTCATTCAGGATAAAAATGAATAAAAGAAGAATGCAGCTAGGGAAATTTTGTTTAGTGACAACCCTCTAGCTAACGTTTTGATCATGGGTCGTGACCATCTTCAGAGCTGAGATTGTATATATATATATATATCCCCCAAGAAAATAAACATTATTATTATTATTATATCTATTCATTCCCCCTAGTGGGGGATTTATATTACACCTTATAACACAATCTCAGCTCTGAAGATGGTCACGACCCTTGATCGAAAATAGTTAGAGGGTTGACAATAAAGGAAACTTCACGAGATGCATTCTTCTTTTATCCTGAATAAATAATTATATAATATGGTCGGTTTATTAATCCCATGATTTGGAATAGATTTGACCCTTGAGGTGGAAAAGGTGAGTGGCAATTTTTATTTCGAGTAATTAGTGGTCGACAGGTGTAAGCAAAGAATGGATATTTCTCTCTATCTCTCATAAAAATTTTTGTATAAGAGAAAATACAGAAAGCTTGGCTCTCAACAATATGTTCCGTTTTATTTCAAACGGAGACCAGTTAATTTTGATGAAGATATTAATAGTCTCTAAGATGTTAATAAATATTTCTTAACATCAAAGCTCCATTTCTTTTTTACTTATATAATAGCATTAAATTTAAATTTAAAAAATTTCTTTTGAAAAATGTTTAATTTGTTTTTCTGAAAATATATATGACTTTACATGTAACATGCATAAATAAAAATATTTAGACCATTAGGATTTATGAATTTCATAAATAACTTTGTTTTTCACTTTATAATGACCAGAATAAAATTTTTCTCTATTCTGTTGGTTCTTTTATAAATAAAATTTTGTTTTCTCTTCTAGAATCAACCAATACGGAAGATATTTTTGAAGATCCGACGACATTAATTCCAGAAGAATCCAAGTCAGAAACCGAACTCCCAAGCGAATTACCTCTTCAGTTAAGAGTAAGAAAATTTTATTAATTAACTATAATGTAAAATTGCATGTAAATGTTTAAAAGTATTCTTCAAATATTTTTTCCAACTGATTGATAGAGGGGATAGAGTAGAAGCTCGATTATTTGGATTAAGTGGGTTGTCCGGTTAATGAAAAATCCTCCAAATACAAATTTTAAAAAATAAGTAAAATCAGATAAAATTGAAAAAAAATGGCCCGGGCTAAAAAGCAGGGCTCCTCATTGAATTTCTACTGTTCTTTTTATTTTTTAATTTGTCATTCGTTTATAACTATCAATATATCAAAAATATTTATATCTAATAATTAAAGTAAATTAAATAAGAGATTTTAATTAATTTTAATTTTTTTTTTTAGCTTATCGTCGGAGAAGATTCCATCCCAAAACCTAAAATGGCCAACAAATTTGACAAACCAAGAGATTCTGCAGTTAATATTTTCGACAAAGAGGATTCAAAAATTTCGGGTAATTTTTAAATATATATATAACTAGCGTCCGAAATAAAAAAAAAACTTCGGGAATTAAAAAGAAAACTATTACTATTAAATTTATTTATTTTTTTAGTAGCTATTTTTTAAATAAAGATTTTTTTTTTGTGGTTCCGGTGTTTATGGCGTGCTGACTTACGCCCGATACCTGATACTACCAACACTCAGGAAGTCAATAATGATCAGATCCTAATATCAAAGTTGTCAGAATTTTAATTAAAAAAATGTTATACTCACTATTATTAGTGAGTGAAGAGATCAATTATCTTGACTGGGTCTAACACACATAATTTACTCCAAGTGGGCCTTTTTTAATTATATGTAGTAAATTTAAATCGGTTGTGCCAAAAAATAAGTAGGAAAATTATTAGGAATTGGATGTTAAATATAAGAGGAAGAAAAGTGGAAAAGGGGCACTTTGGTTTGGAAATAATAGAGAGAAATGAGAAAAAAAGTCGAGAGAATGTAAAATTCCTTGATGTGAAAAAACTTTTGTTTGAGTAAAAATAACAAATTTTTGAAGAAAATAGAAAGAATTGACAAAATGAGATTTAGCCGATTGAGTGACAGTAATTGTTTAAACTAAGATCGATTATTATTTTTCAACGCTAAATAAATAAATCAATATCCCTATTCACTGACTAGCAAAGTTACTAATATGTAATCTGGTTGCATACCTTGAAGGCTTTAATTTTCTTTGCCTATTAATCGTATTATTATTATTATTTGTGAAAATTATCAACACGGCTGTGTGGGAGAACCAGTCGGCCCGTCGCAAAGCCTGACGCTTGATGAAAGAAAATAGACTGAAAGAAGAGAAAAAATGACAGTTTTAGTTCGAGTAACTCGTGGTCGATATCCAAATATTCACAAAAAGTGAGCGTTTGAGTGAATTTTATTTTCCTATTATTTATTTATTTTATATTTTCCCTTAAACGAATTAAGTCTTCACTAACAAAGTAAAATAATTTTTATTATTAATTCCCTTACTCATGCATTCTCCATTCTTTTATTCATCACACTTGGTTAATACGATAATTCTCTAATGTAAGCGTGTCCTTTGAGAATAATAAAGTTTTAAGTACTAAATTATTTTAAAAGTATGTTTTATATTGGGTAATAATAAAGTTTTATTTAACATGTCTAATTAACCTTTTGTAGAGGCACCAAGCCGGTTATTTTTATTTTAATGTATTTATCCGGTTTTTTATTGCTTTTTCACGTCCGGTTTTCTCATAAAATATAAATTTATTATGATTATAAATTACCTGAAATTTCCTTAATATTATTATAATGTAATTATAAAGTTTTTTATTATACAATTTTATTAAAAGGCATTGGCAGAAGCTGAAGGGCACCCACGACTCTAATATTCAAAATACTAATCATTTTATATAAATTTATTAATTAGTAAAGAAATTATAATTTTTTATTGAGGTGAAGAGGGGGTAGGTAACCAGATAAAAGTCCCTTAATGTATTTTTTACTAATTTTATTATAAAATATTTTTACATTTTTATATATCACTATATTCATCTTCACTAATCGAATACCTAGCCATGAATATAACATTATTAAGATTATATATGCACATTCAATTCTCTCCAAACAGAAACATCGACTGAAGATGGATAAATAAATTTTATTCGTTATACTCGTTTTTTCAAGGGACTAGAGATAGACAGATTTTCATTTGGAAGTCTGCATATTTCCTCTTCACCTCATCGCTGAATATAGCTATTAATATTCAAACAAATAATAACTTTCTTTTTTGCACATTTATTTATAATTATTATAAAATTTCAATGGATAAAGATGGTTGCCGAAATATCCATTTTATAAGATAGGAAATATAAACAATTTATAAACAAACTATCTATTATAGCCTGGATTCGTGAAAAAAAGTTTTCCGTCTCGGAATTCAAACCCAGGGACAAAAGTGAGAAGAATCAAGTCAATATAAAAAGGATGCTTATGTTCATTTTCCGTTAGCTTAATGGATAGAATATTGGACCAGAAATTAGGAAGTCACGGGTTCGGATCCCGAGCCTGTAAACATTTTTTATTATGAATTCAGTCTATAGATTTTGTTTATATTTATTCGATTACATACATTTTCATTTTATATTTATATTATAATAATGTTAATGTTCAGGAAATTTATATATAGGCTATAATAAATTTACTTAATTTTATCGAATATTGAATAAGAATTTTTTACTAAATAGACAAATTCTTTAAACCTCATTTTTAATTTAGAAAACCGAATACGAAACACCCAATTAGTGGCGCATTAACGCCATAAGCTAATTTTTAGGAAAAGATGTGTTTTAATATATGTTTGTTTCAGATGTGACAAACATGGTTCCCTCGACAGACGATCTCATCTGCAGCTCCAAATCAACATTGATCATTTTATTTTTAACAATAATTTTGTTCAACATGAGTTTCATTGGAGCCCTCATCTACTTATATTGGATGCGTATGAAACGTTGGAAGAAATCGAACCCACCCTCGGGGATTCTCACCGAAGGTGGTCCCTCTTTGAACCCCGGTTGGTCCCTGATGGGACCCCCTGCTGAGCATCAGTATGCTCAGCCAGAGGTCCTCTTCCGTAGCATCTATGGTCGTCTCTCGCCCAGGAACACAAGTCTAGCTCAATTGGGTGATCAACGTTTAATGAGCTCATGATTTATTTAAAACAAAATTTTTTTTTCGTGAAAGTGAATAAATCTGACTTTTTTTTCATATCAACGCTCCAAATTATTATTAACAATTTGCTTAAATGGTTATATTTTGGTATTTTGTTTGTAAATTAATAAAATTTGTGAATATGATATATATTCTCAATATAAGAAGATGATCTCAAATTTTAAATTATAACCCAAATTTTAGAAAACGATAATTTCAATATAAAATAAGAAATTTTTATTTATTTATTATATTTCTAAATAAGCATTATTTACTGCCCATTGTTTCTGATTTTTGGGTTTAAAATTTTGGAGAAAATATCATCTTATATATATATATGCATATGCCAATGATTAAAAAAGTTTTATTTAAAATAACTAGTGAAGGTAAAATCATCAAGCAAGGTCCCATAAAATATTTAAATATTTCAAAAAACAAAATTAAATTAAACTTTACATAGAGTTATAAATACTACGGTTAGTAGTGATGAAAAACATTTTTATTTGAGACAGGAAGGGAGGGGGTAGGAAGAGGCCCAAATATACTTTTTACTTTATAGTGTTAAAATTTTGTCCTAGTTGACAAAATAAAGTCGATTTTTTTAAATTAAAATGGTTCAAATTTTTGTTGGTTTTCCCTAGCAGTAGCATGACGTAATTGACGGAGATGGTGGCTGAATTTTTTATATGAAGGGGGGTGGAAGGCAACCAAATGTTTTAATATATAAAAAAAAAAATTAAAACACCCTATCTGTAAACCTTGGGTTTTTATATTTATTGTATTAAAGTCCTGAGGAAGACCGGAAGAGTCGGTAGAAATGTTGATAATTTTATATATTAAAAGCAAAATTTTTAAAATTTTTCTGTCTTTGTCTGCTTTCCACTAATGACGTAAATTACGTTGATAGGCGTAATTTAAGAGTTGCCAGGGTTTTTAAAAGTTGATATATTACGTCCAAGTTAGTTTTTTTTTAAAAGGTTTGTTGCCACCCCCCGCAGTCTCAACAATTTAGTAATCCTGAGTATATATGGAAGCACGTTGGACGAGTCTCAACCCCATTGCTTCCCTCTCGGCGACCTTGTCCACTTAGGAAATCAAGTAAAAGTATATTCTTTCAAAGGCATATAAAATAAAAATATATTAAATATATCTCTCAACCATTTTGGCATTTTGTTTTATTTTTTAAATTACCTTTTTTGTCACTGTATGACATGTGTATTATTTATGTATTTAAATTATTTAGTATCCTATATTTATTGGAGTGTATTTTCTTAGAAGTTAAAACATCCTTCATAATATTTTTTTTTTTCAATAATAATTAACATAAATTCGTAAATAGAATCTTTTTACATATTAAGACATGGAAAGAATTTACCTATTTTTTTTTTTTTTTTTTTTGCAAAAGTTCACATACATTATTTATTCTTTTTTTTTTTTAAGTATGAGTTTTTACTTTTCTATAAATCATTTTATAAAATAGAATTTCTTGAAAGGAAAATAAATATTTCTTCTTTTTTTTAAATTAATTTTTTTTTTTTTTACTTCAAATACAGAAAGAGAAAAACCTTCCTATATAAAAATTTTGTACTAGCCCACCTTGGCGATCCATGAATGTAGTTTGTATTTTCTGCGCTTTCGTGAATGATTCAGCTTATTTAATTTTATCTACTTGTTTTTGCACTTGAATTATTCGTTTCCTTTAAATTTTATTTTAATTAAGTAGATTTATGGGGTCTGGGGACTCAAAAGATCTTTTATCGCCTTAGTCCCATCCCAATACTTTTTCTCTTTTTTAGTGCCAAATTTTTATTTTCTCTTACTTATATATGTAATATATAATGAGAAAGTATTGCGATCGCAAAAAAAATCGATGACAAGATTTCAACGGATATACACATTTTGAGGTCTTCTGAGTCTAAAAAATGTTATGTCTGTGTGTGTGAACAAGTAAAAAAAATGTTCGAGCCTGAAATTTTATATTTAAGTAAGGTACTCGCGTCGCTTGCTCCTCGAAGCTTTTGAATAAATGGGGTACTATGACTTTTTTAGTTTTTTTTTTAGATTTTCTCAAAATACGCTCTAACGATTTTGATTAAAATTCATATATATATTATTTATTAGATGACATTTGAAATATATTAACCCTTATCTCGCTCAAAATTGTTTGGGACCACTTTGTCTTAACCTTGCTTATCTAGCCAAATTTTATCTATAGATATTTAAAGATAAATACTGATTATCGCTCTTTGATATGCCTTCTTCTTCGCCTCCCTACTTTGTTATGATATTACATAAATAAAGCGATTACTTTTGTTCTTTTGTCAAGCCTGATTTAGGCTATAAAAATACTTGTGTTTATAAATTTTGTTTGAGGAAGCATCAAAAAGAAAAATTCTTTTTTATAGAGGGAAGATTTATGTTAGTATGTGTTCCTATTTTTGGAATGTGCATGTAAAGAAGAAATGTAAATAAACATGACGAAAAAGAATTCGTATATAAATAAATTCATGGGACTATGATCTCAGAAGAATAGAAAGAATTTCAGTTTCAGAGTAAAATAAATTATAAAAAAAAAAATAAATAAATATACGTGAGTTTATGTGAATTTTCAAATAGCACCCTGTTCAGTAAATAAATCTATAACGATAATATTCTGATTTTTCTGATATATGAAAATTTAAATCTATTACAACATATTTTTACAAAAAAAAAATATTTTTTTCTACATAATTTCTATTTTCAAAAGGATAAAAACTTTTTTATTGCAGTATCGTAGAATAAAGAGGGACATGTTGGGTAAGAAATCCTGGTTAGTTAATCAGCACTCATTCGACTTGGATGTGTAAAGAGGAATCCCAGGAAGTGGGGACCTGAGTTATTAAGCACTTTATAAAAAATTAGACAATCAGATGGACCCGGGGCTTTCAGGGTTCTGGTGGGGAAGCAGATTGGGCGGGCTCATGGCTTTTCCATTTTTTTTTTCATTTTTGTTTTTTAATGATACATGTATATAGTTTGAGTAGCTTTTTTATTTTTTCTATAAATAATTTTATAAAATTGTATGAGTGTCCATGGGCATCATCACATATTTGGCATTGTAATTGTGATTGTTGATTAAATGTAGTATATCTTTATTTTTTTCTCTTTACATATATTTCTTTAGGTTGGGTTTGATGCTGACAGAACAGTGACGTCCTGATTTTTCGGAGTCGCACACTTTCTGCCAATAAGAAATCCTTTTATTTAATTCTTAGGGTGGTACTGATTCCTTCACTCACTTGGATTCTATCTCTGTAGTAATTCTGTCAGCTCTTTCATTGCCTCACAGAAATTATACTTTTTCAATAACTCAGGGATTCCATATATTCACTTCTTATATTTAGAATAAGTTTGTTCTCTAATTTTGTGGAAGGATTTTCTAGCCTTTTCAGAACGCTCAAAGAGTTCGTCCTATTGATATAATTGTTCTCCTGGCTGTGCTTCACATTGTTGATATGTATATTTTAGATAAAAGGAAAAGAGAGCATTGTAAAAAAATTGTAAAAGTGTAAAGTCAAAGAGTGAAAACACACGAAGCAAATAAAATAAAATTCATTCTTTCATTTAGTTTGGTACATTGCCTAAAAAGTCTATTCTACGAGCCTTCAATAAAAAAAAATTACAATTCTATTGAAAAAATTTATAAATGTATTTTATATATTTTTTTATATTTTTTTTTTTTTTGAGGGAGGGGGGGGGGGGGTTGAAACCGTATATCCTACCCTGCTACGGCCCTGCCTTCAACTATTCATTAAAAAGAAACAAAAGAGAGCGTATGTCTAATTTATTTTGATACTTAGAGTATATAACTCTATACTGGAGATTTCCTAAAATATTTTCCACTTCTGGAAAAATATTATTTTTTTTTTAATAGTTAGCCTCGAAGCCGACTTGACAAGTCAAGTTTATTTAACATTTTTTGTGAGTATATTTTTGGATAAAGTGACCATATGGTCCCAGGGAGTCGAATCCAGGATCCTATGTGAGCTTCTTTTGCACCAAAGCAC
>JAAAKE020111573.1:22802-50574 GCA_010014785.2 Anisolabis maritima
CCCCCCCCGGGCGCATTACCTTTTTGTATGCTATGGATCATTTATATCTCGAAGAAAAGGGGGTTCTGAACCACCTAACCCTCCTGCATACGTCATTAATTATTTTAAATAAGAATGAAAGAAAAAGTGATGTTTTGATATAAAAGCATTTTATAACTCTCAGCTGAAGCCAAAAAACGCATCATTTAAGTTAATCCAAGAGAATGCATTGGGGGGGGGGGGGGAATGGATGGGCATAAAAGTCTTATAGAACTTTAGTTCTATTTGGAAAATATTTGAGGATTAGAGAGGAAAACTTCGTCGGGACTTTTAATGGACTAGTAATTAATACCGAAATCAGAATAGAAAAATAAAATAGTCTCTTTTAGTCTATATCTTTTACTTTACCTACTAAATTGGTCATATGTCAACAAACATGTTAGGCTAAAGGCTTTAAAAAATTCATTGGGTAGGACTTCAGTGAACTGGCAAGAATTCTACAAAATAGAAAGTTAATATAAATATATTGAGAGATAAGAAATAAATAAAAATAAAATTAGGTCTCGTTCTGACTTTTTTCTTAGTATTCAGAAAAGCATCTAAGAATTATTTTAACTTAAGGGAAATTTTACTATATATTTTTTTATATAGAATAACTTGAGTTAAAGTTTTTTTTGTTTGTTTAATTCAAAATGTAAGGAATTAACCACTTAAGAAAAATTTTAATTTTAAAAAGTATAGTAAAATTCTCCATTATTTAGGATTTTACTGAATACAGGCCCTAAAATTGAAATTTTTCTCGTTCACTCCAAAATAGAGGGGAAGGGAGAACAGGAAATAAACTATCATCACCAAATGGGCTGCGATTTATGATTTTTTTTTTTTTTGGGTGGGAAAGAAATTCTTTTCTTCAAAGTAAAAGCAATAAAATTTCCTCAGAGAACAAAATAAAATTTTGAAGATCATGGGTGGAACACTCTAAGAACTCTTTGTTCTCCTCTAAATTACGGTCATTGTCCAAATTCCAAATAATTTTTTTTTTTAAATTATAAAAGAAAAAACGACCATTAGTATTATCATCGAGTGGCACACACACGCTCTCTGCATCTTTTAAACGCCACCTAAGTTTAATTTCAAAATTTTGATTTTAATATAAATGTTGGCCCGATTTGGGGATTTATGGTTTAGTTTGCCCATCCATATATTCCTTTATTTCCCTTCCAAAAATAATTCGAATGATATGAAACTATTAAAAAATTTTAAATGAAGTTTATTAAAGTCTAGAGAATAATTTCATAAGACTCAAGTCGTTTATACAACTTGATCTATATTAAGTAGAATTGACATAATAAAGAAGAAAAATGAACATGTTCCTTTCTTGCGATGAGGGCCTATATATATTTGTGGGTCATGTCAGATTTAATTCACCTATTTAAATAATAATCGTAACTCTTAAAGAAGATTAGAGCCCACACATGCAAAGCATAATGGATAAGGGCTATAAAGGGAGTATAGGAAAATCGAAGACCCAAGATGATTAAAAAAATTTGTAAAAGCAAAAAACTCTTAATAAAATAAAAAGTGATCTAAGTCCTCCGAAAAATTTCCAAAACCCAGGGGGGGAGTAGGAAGCCCTTTAAATAAACTTTATATATATATAGAGACAATATCAATTGATAGATAAATAATGATAATGCCCCTCTCTCTTCCCATCGGTCATATCAGCATTAGTTAAAGTATAGGAGAAATTCTTAAAGGAGAACCCTTTGGGCGGAGCTTGAGCAAGAGTAGAGGGACACTACTCCCGCTCTCACAGCTAACCTATATTAAAAAAAATTGTAATAATAATTAGGTTTCTATATTACATAGGTTCTTCTAGAATCTAGAAGTTTGATATATTAATTTATATTTAATAATATAGAATCTAGACTATTAAATATAAATAAACTTGATTTAATGGAGAAAGGCAAGTAGGGAGAGCCAAAATGAAAGTGTCTAAATGCTACATCAATACTTTGATTTGATGTTTTTAAATATAAGATCTGAAACGCCTCCGAAAGATTGATGTAGCATTTGAGTTTTTCTATTTCTCCTAATTATAAACTTAATTTATTTTAAATACTTTTGCAAATTATACCGATTAAGAAGGAAGAATTGCAATGGAGGATGAAGATTTCGACTTTCTTCCCCATTGATTAACGGATACGCAATGAATAAATATTATTTTGGAAGTATAACTCCTTCCAAAAGAATATTCATCGCGCATGCGTCAATCAGTGGGGAAGAAAGTCGAAATCTTCATCCTCCATTGCAATTCTTCCTTCTTAATCGGTATAATTTGCAAAAGTATTTAAAATAAATTAAGTTTATTTATATTTAATAATATAGAAATTTGATATCAAGTGTCAATAAAGACCATGAAATATAGTAAATAATTTTAAAATTTAAGAAGTTAACAGTGAGAGTGGGGTAGTCCCTATTCTATTTTGAGGCTCCACCCAAAAGACCCTTTTTTTACTATAAAATTTGTCCCAATGGGAAATTCAATATTTTGGTGCTCCTAGACATATCGCTTGATTTTATAACCCGGTGACACTGTTTGGCTAGCATTACTGTTATGTCATTAATCAGCGGTGGTAGGTCGAGAAGTTTGGTATATGAAGTCTATGAAATATAGTAAATAATTACGATTTTTTTAAATATAGATTGGTTTAGCAGTGAAAGTGGCTGTAGTGTTCCAACACTTTGAACTGGCTCCGCCCAAAATGTTCTTCCTTAAATTCGAACTCGAATTGACTTTAATTCTTTCGGGTAATTCCAAGCTTGGATCTTTTCAAAATAGAGGGCATGGTCTTTAATTTCAAAATAAAATTTTTGTATTTCACCGGAATTTTCTAATATAAAAATCTGAAGAGACATTGTTTTGAAGAAAAAAAAAAAAATATATATGGACCTCCTAAAAATAAACTCGAGTTCAGTAACCAAAAACAATTTTTTCTCCTCTCTTGATATTTATATTCTTAAAAAAATATATTATTGTAATTTATAAGTATTTTTTTTTTAAAGTTGAGTTGAAATATTTAGAGAATACTAAATAAAAATTTCCTATGTTGAAATTTTTAAAGAAAGAAGAGACAAGAATTCGGCTATTTTCAGAATTAATTCTTTTTGCTTGTCGGATTCACAGATCATTAATTGTTTATAAATTATGCAAATAAAAATAAGAATGTTTATGTAAAATAATCTAAAAATAAACTGATGTGACCAGGATATAAACGATTAACTCAAAATAGATAATAAAAAGGACTTTATTCTTGATATTTTTGCAAGAACTAAGAAAGGAATTTAAAAAATTATATATAATATTAATATTTTTTTTCTCACTATTTAATAATTAAAAATGAAATCAATTGTTGTAAATCCGGTTTTTGATTTGGCCAAAATTTGAAGTAATTAAGTTAATTAAAGTTATATATTTTGGAGTTAATTGGAGAAGTGTATGTGAAAACTGTCCAAAGACAAACAAATATGCCACCGAGAAAGTAGATAGACAAAAAGGAAAATGCAGTTCACATGAAATGAAGCAAAATGGTCACAATACAAAAGTTTTTGTTAAAAATAGATAATTTCTCAAAACTATTTGCATATTTCATAATACAACCATTTGCATTTTAATGTAATATGCAAATTTTTTTTGAGACATTTCATGTTGAATGCTTACTTCTTTTGTTGTTCTCATCCATAAAATCTCTCAATATAGGATTGCTATCTGGTACAATACCTTTTTTCTCTATGAGTCGGTCGATAAAACAACTATATTCAGGCCGTTTTCGGAATTCAAGTAATATTATTCCCACTTTTAAGACCAAAAGACGCACCATCCACTTGAGATCAATGTCTCTTCCCCATTTTTTTGTTTATAAACACACATGACTCTTTTTCTGGCTTTCTTCGATTATCTGGAATTTCGAAAGCGACCGCACTAAATTGTGTATCAGAAGGGTTAATTTGTCTGTCAATTTGTGGTCGATCTTTGTTTATTCCTCCTTATTAAATAGAGAAATAAATATTTTATTACAATATAATGCATTATTTGTGATATTAATAATTTAACTGCATTGTTGTGCGTAATCACATATCAGGTTGGGAGAAAGTGATCTATATAAGAGAGTAGATCGCATAGTAAAAAAGTAAAAAGGTTGAACATCACTGGACTATTAGCTTATAATTCTGAATTCAAATTCAAATCAACCCCATGGAAAAAATTATGAAAGAAATAAGAACCAACCCCAATAAAATCCGAGGAAAGTTACTCCCTGATAACCACAACATGTCAAGACCCATATATCTTGTATTTCATTACTTTAAAATTTATTTATTCTTCATTTAAGAAATTTTCCGAATAATTTATTAATGATTATAAATTGTATGAGAATATAAAAATTAAAATATTTTTAATCTTTTCTATTTTTAAAATGTAATAATAATAATATGCTGATTAATCAGCGTATTTTTCTTTTATTATCTTTCAAATTATTTTGTTTAATTTTAAATTTGTTTTTTGATAATATATTTATCAGAAAGAATGAATTAGAGAATGTTCGATTATAATTTCTTTCTTATAATATTTTATAAATTCAAAAATATTTTTATTTTTAAAAATCGAAATTACTATCAAGTCTAGTAAGAGCGCATATTTATCAGATCAATAAATGCAACAAATAAAAATTTGAGAAATTTTTTTTTTTTAAATAAAAAAAAAACTAACTCACTGGTCTCCATACTTTTTTGATTACGTACCCCTAAGAGGAAAAATAAATAGCACGAATCCCTAGAAGAAGAAGGGGAGCAAACGGATTTTTGGGGCAAAGGCAAACTCTACTCTCTCCTAAATTCTCAAATGGGACTTGGAAGAAGAAATGGCGACATTGGGTGAGCAGTTGCCCCAAAAATGATGCTGATGATTGTGTTATAAATTTTTCCAAATGTTAATTTGTAAATAAAAGTAAGTGAAAATATAATGGCTTAATCCGCTTGGCTAATATAATTTTAAAAAGTATTATTTATTTATATGGAATTGACTAAAAAACAAAAAAAAAGTATATAATTGCCTGAGAAAATGTTACGAAAATATTTAGTCCCTTCCGGCCCTTTTCGTGGAATTTAACATTCAGGAAATTTGCAATTTAATCGTTATGCACATTTCAAATCTAACTTAGGCATACTATCCGTCTCAAAAGTAATTAGTTATTCTGTGGTTCGTCTTAAAGGAGAGGTATATAAAATTCAAAAATAATAAATTTCATAATTGTTAAAATATTACGATTTTGGTTTTTATGTATCTCCCATAATTATCCATTAAGATGAAACAAAAGAATTTCAAGACGTAATATTTGAGAAAAATTTAAATCAATCAAAAATACAAAAATTTTTATTATATAATATAAAAATCGAGATTGAAATAACAAAAATTATTCATTCGTTATCGGGAGAAATTTAATTATTTATTCCAAGATGACTATATTTTTTAAGTCTTTTTCGGCATCTGAGGCTATTTAGACTCCGACTATATTAATATAAGACGGGAGGCGAGCCAATAACCCTTACCTCATGAACAGGAGTTTTATCTCTGCTCTAAGGAACGGACAAGTTGATTAATATGAAAAATAAAAAACTCCTATTTAAGGGGGCAGTTACCACCCACCGGGAGCGTTTCGACATAAAACATGCAGAAAAACATTTTTAGTTTCGCCTTTCTAAAATCCATCGACAAAGGGTTTTTTTCTTTCGGAAAATGCACAACAAAGGGGATAATAATATAATATTAATACAGAAAAGTAGAGCTTGGGGTTCATGAGTTCTAATTTTCTTCATCCTCGTCTTGAACTTATGCGGATGTGACCGTCCCGCTTGAGATTGATTATTAAATCAACAAAGATGTTCGAAAATCACCACTTAAATTTAACTAGAGTGAACTTGACCTAAAAGAGAATTTTATTTCTCACTCCTCCTTCAATTATGCCATTTTCATAAATGTATTGCAACAAGGGGGGGTGGGGGTGAACAAAAAAGAGTGCCTTCAAAGAGCTAACTGAAATTAGCCCAATATCTTAAATCCGCCACTGTTTATCGATATTATTTAAGACTTTTGCATTCACTTACGAATAGTAATACATCGGTCGATAATTAGGATATAGAGATTTCTCTGAATCCAAAAAATCATTATCAGAAAAAGGCGCAAGTGTGTGTCTGTTCCCAAAGCAAACTACAAATCCTAGAAGGATGAAATTTTAAACATAAACTTAGACTAACATGATTATATAACTCCAATGTTTTGACTCAAATCGACTAACCAGTACTAGTATTTTGCTGATATACTTTTTTCGATTTTCTCAAAATTCGCTTGGACAAATTTTTGAAAATTTTGTATATCAATTATAAAATTAAATGCATATAAAATGTATAGTTCGGTTTTAGTATGCAAATACCCTGAAAAGTATTTTATTCTACCAGCTTTTTAGTTTTTTGTAGATATTTTCGTTATTTATAATAATTTAGAAATTTATTCTAAATTAAATTTTAAGTAACTTAGATTATATATTTATATATATATTTTTTTTTAAATAAAAAGCAATTTTAAAATATGGAGAATTTTCGTTAAAAGCGACCTTTGAATCGAAATAGTCTAGAGCCTCTGATCATGTGACTAAAAATAATGCCAACGAAAAGAAATGCTCAAATAAAAATAATTGATAAATAAAATAGATGTGACATTATTAGTTCAAGAATACGTAAATTATTTTAATTCTAATAAATAAATCCTTATAGATTTAATAGACGAAATAAAATTTTAAACATTCACATAAAATGGATTTTGATTGATCGGTGATCAATTCGGTAAAGTCGGTATCATTGAACGAACTTTGACATCTCGAGAGCCTTGTGACCCTCTGATAAACAATTTTTCTCTAGTCGTTGGATGCTATTGATGACTTAACTGATAACAATGATGATAAGGTTAAATATTGACTGACCTTCTCAACGGTAAATTTAGTGACGTAACTCAACTAAAAGCGGAAATTTTGCTAAATCAAACAACGAATTAAAAGGTTTATTTAAGCTAAAAGACAATAAAATTTGAAAAAATTAAATTCATAGCCATGGAAATTCATTTGTTCAAAAAATAAAGCTGAAAATTCGAAGGTCCTGTGTTCAAATGCGGTGAACAATGGCGGACTTGAATTTATAGATAATTAATATATTATACAATTTAATTGTAACTATTTAATTTAATTTGTATATTTAATTAAATACAATATAATTTAAATTAAATTAATTAGTACAAATTTTAATTACACTTAAATTGTATAACTCAAATTAAATTAAAAGGCATTATATTAAATTTGTATAATTGAATTTAATACAATACAATTTAATTTTAATTTATGGTTTGTATAAGAAAAGAATTTACCGTTCCATCCACTCATTCAAGTAAAAATCATAAATCATCCCTCTTGGGTTTTAATTGATGTTTGACAGAAAAAAGAGGGGGATTCTATTTCAGTATATAAATAAATGCAATTCATATTTTCTTAATTAATTCAATGGAGGAAATGAAAAAGACATTAACAGAAATAAAAAGTAGTTATCAAAACCCACACTCGTCAAGTACAATCAAGTTAAATGTCTTTCCTATGGAATCAGAACCATAGTATGCGGAAGGCAAATTTAAATATAAAATTTTTTAAAATACTTTATTTGAATACTATGTTAAAGAAGAAGACGACTTAAAGTTACTCAACTTGTTAAATTTTCACTTAAAATTTTATTTCTCCCAGAATAAAGAAAATATCAACACTACTATTATAAGTAAAAGAAAATAAATAAAAAATTTTTTTAATGGTTTTATTTAAAATACACTAAAAAGAGAAAAATAACTTTTTACATAAAAGGATTGAATATTTGACAAAAAATAAAAACCTAGGCGCTAGTAATATTTTATTTAATTTCTCATTAATGATTATTATTATGTGGCGGTATTTAAAACATTAAGTTTCATTAATGATGACATTAAGTTTCAATGAGGCCCACGCTTTTATATTTTGTCATAAATATTCAAAAATTTATACAAAAAGTTATTTTTCTCTTTTTAGAGGATTTTAAATAAGTTTTTTTTTTTTTTAATTTTTTATTATTTTATATTTTTAAGTCCTATTTATAAATTAAAATAAAATTTTTCTGTGCATCTTGATTCGAGGCGTTCAAATTTATGATTTTTTTTTATTTCTCTTTAAATAAGTTTTTTGAAGAAGATATAAAAATTTTTTTTGAAAAAAAGTTATTCACAATGATGAATTGAACAATTTTGTATATCGGAATTATTTCGTTAAAGTTAATAGTTAAAGAGATATTTTGATTTTTTATAATAAGTGAATCCCAGAAGCTATACTTGTTTAAAATATCCTGTGATTTAGTTTGAAATGTTTTTTATATATTTTAAACAATTAAGGCTGACATGCACAAGCTTTTAAATATTATATAGAAGGCTGCAAAGAATTCTGGCTACAAGCGGTAAAAAAGAAAAATAATTTTTTTAGAGGGAAAAAGAAGCATCATCACTCAAAAAATAATTATGTGGGGGTATTTAAAAAAGTATTAAAAATTTTTTTAATTTAATTAATTTTAATAAAAGAAAAAAGACGTCACGGGCATTGAAAACAGACCCCAGGTTGTTCACCGATATTTAAGGACTTAAAATTTGAAAATCCTAATTAGAAGGTCATAAAGATCAAAAGCTATAAAATATTTTTTCAACCAAATTTAAAGATGATTAGAACAATTTTATTATGTTTCGCTAAGGTTAATATTAATAGTTTAAATTTTTAACTTTACTGACCAAACGGAGGTGAGATAAGTTAATATATATAATTACAAAAAAAAAAAAATTGAAATTAAACTAATTCTGCCAAAATGGGTTTTGATGTTCTCTGAATCCTTTGAAGTAATTTTTAGAATGTTGTGTGGGTATGTGTGTGTGTCGGTGTGTGTGTGCGTGAAAATTTATTTTGTCCACGGTAACTCAAAAAATAATAATTTTATTGTGCTGAAATTTTGCACACAAAATTGGCATAAATGCCAAGAACTCGATGATATTTGGTAAATATCGGATCATTAGAGGAGGAGGGGTCAATATTTTTTATTTTTGAGATTTAAACGCCAAATGAAAAACTATTTCGGCTGATTTTGGTCAAAAATTAATAATTAATTGAAATATTTATATCTAAAGCTTAAAAATGAAATTTCATAAAGATTTGATCAGTCAAATTTGCTTTAAACAGGTCCACAAATAGTGCTAAAAACAATAGATTAGAAAAAGCCTAATTCATGTTTATTTATAAAAATATCGAAAAGTCAAAATTGGTAATAATTACAATACTTCCTTTACTACCCTTGGTAAAAAGTAAAAAACAAAAGTTTAAAAATTAAATATTTAATACAAAAACTTACTTAAGTTCAATCTGAGACACTTCGCTGCAGATAGAAGAATCTTCCCAAGATTTACGAATGAGCGCACCCTCAGCCTTCTGGATACATTCCTTAATAGAAAGAACAAATGAATAAGTATTAATTATATAAAATACCGAAAGACTAAATCACTGTCGGTTCTGTTATGTTTCTAAACCGCGTGCGAGAAGAATGTTAAAAGCCGAAACCCGTTTTTGTTGTAGCGAATAATAATACAAAACATTAATGCCCTTAAAATTTTATAGTCACCCATTAACACGTCCGTGAGAACCGGCCCTGGAGTAAATTTATTATCTTTGTTCATCACTTTAATATCAACGCGCAGTGCAAAGGGCATAAAAAAGTAATGTCTTTTAGAAGACCAGGAATTCATGCAGATTAACTTACTCGGGACCCCTAGGCGGTAAAATTTGAAAGGGCCCCTATTTTGTTAATCTAATTTAATTTGATAACTTTCTCAATATACATAGTGATTTTTATTTTAAGGATTCATTTATTAATTACTTATTAAATTAAAGGCCTTAATGAAAAAAATAATGACAATAATTTAATTTACCTTTTTATTATGGGTTATGGAAATATCAAGAATCTTGAGGGCCCTGCTGTCTCTGGGCCCCGGGCAACCGCCCAGTTTGCCCACCGTTTAATCTGCCTTTTATCTCACTGATATCTACAGAAAAGAAAAGAAAAAAATAATTAGTACTAGAAAAAATTAAATGTTGCAACAATATAATAAAGAATTTTTTTTTAAAGTCTTTTTGGAATCTGAGGGCATTTAGACTTCATCCTTATTTATATTAATTGGAAGCCAATATAATATAAATAAATTTTTGTCGCTCAGAACGGGAAGCGAACTATTGACCTTTGGTATGTGAGACGAGATCTCTACCTCTGTACCAAGGGATAGAGCTTTTAAAGGATTATTTGAATGTAGAAAAAAAGTGGGGATACAGTCATTAGAGAAAATTGAATGTTCACATTCATTAGTTCCACTTTATTACTCAAATTTTTTGTGTAGTTGAGTATAAAAAACTTTTGACCCAAATACTCAGAAGTTTTTTATTTATTAAAATTATAATGAAGAAGACTGGCTTAGGAATAAGAGAAAAAATGTCAGCCTTAATTCGGAAAACTCATGGTCTCCATCCTCGACCTCACCAGCTGTGAGACCCCGAGTGCTTATAATATTGCTAAGAGTGACTTTGGTCTTATAAATGTATTTACATATAAACTAAAATATCCAAAGGGAGCAATTTGAAGAAAATAACTAGTTCCTTTTTATCCACCTCATTTATTTCGCCTATCAAGAGTTTGGATAATAAGTTTTGTCGTGGATATCATTTAAAAAGATCCATTGGAAGGTGATATATTTCATAAATTTTATATAATACTAACTTGACAATCCATCAGCAAACTTATTATCTCCACGGATGATAATAAAAAGGCGCTGGTTATTTTCTCACAAGTCTTATCAACAGGCAGAATTAACAAAACTCTAGACTGGTCTTCATGAAAAAAATGTCTTATATAGTAAACACAATTTCTAATTAGCCTATTTTAATTCATTATATTTAAATTAATTATATTTTTGATTAAATATATGATATTTCAATTCACACATTTATTAATTTGGTCAAATTCTTGTTAAAGGTAAATTCAAATGGTTTATTATCATTCATAACGGAAATTCCAAATTTCTTCAATTTCGAATTCCCGCTCGATTATCCAGTAATTGCCCCTCTTTATTCCAACGTCGACACCAGAGGGTGCGGAGCGGTTTATTACAGGTATTTGACATATTGACATTTTGGATTAAATAAAAAAATAAATTTTTAAATCTCTAATGATTTTAATTTGTACAGAGAAACTCAAGATGAACTTTTATTGAAACGAGCAGCTGATACAATCCAAGAAAGTTTTCGGGATGCAATAAACTTCACTCCTACAAGTTTACTTATTGCAACTTGGAAAGAAGTCGGCTATCATGACAAAGGAATTGATAAGGTTTATATATTTTTTAAATATTTATTATTGTGAAGCTTTTTAATCTTAAAAAAATTTTCATTCAAATATATTTATTAAAAAATTTCTTTCATAAATGTAAAAAATTCACACACCTATTGAAAAAATTTACTCTAAATGTAATAATCAAATATTCAAGAAAAACTGAAAAATGCAATCAATAAATTGGTACATTCAGTTTGAGGGCTTTAATTAAATATAAAAAAATCAAAATTTTATTTAAGATAACTATTTTCTTTTCCTAAGTCACTGATAAAATATATAAGATGCATTCCCAAGCCAAGACGTTTCATTCTACACACTGAATTTTTCTTATTTTAGTAATAAAACACTTACATGCTTATTCTATTATTAAAATAAATTGTTTTATAATTACCTTTACCATCAGTTAAATAAAGAAAGAAAATCGATATGGGATGATATAATTTTATAGGATTTAGTCTTCGAAACGACTATCACACACTACCTTTTTCGTTTATTCAATCAAAGAATCTCAACAATAGAAGTTTTATATTATTTGCTCATATATATATGAAGTTAGACACTTTATCAAAGGAAATGCTTATATTTAAAATAATTTTTTTAAATTATTTATTTATTTATTTTAATTATTTTTAAATTTTCAATCGTTGTCTACTATAAAAAAATCATAAACAAAAAAAATATATAAAATTAATTAAAAATGAAAAATACAGTACATTTACTTATAAGTATTTGTTTTGTCAAATTGACTAATTTCACAAAACAAATATTATATATATCGTGGAGTATGACATTAGAAATTGATTAAAAACAATAATTATTTAAAAATTTGTAAAATTTATTTAAAAATGATAATAAATTTGACAAAATTACTAACTTCACATATAGCAAATTTCTCTCCATATATATATATATATATATATATCTTTTAAATGAGGGCACTCGAAAAGTTGCTCCTTTTTACCTAAAAAAGTGACTAATTTCACAAAGCAAATAATATATATATAGATATATATTAGTCACTTTTTTAGATAAAAAGAAGCAACTTTTCAAATGCCATTTAAAGGAGGCAATTGCTCTTCTCTAATGGCCTATATTTCTTATATTTTCTATCGGAATCTTTTTTCTAATATTTTACATAAAAATATTTTTAGCGTCTAATAAATTAGCCATAAATGAATTTTGTTTCTATATATATATATACAGAGTGAATATTATATTTATCAGCACATTATTAAAGAATCTTTTACAATTAGAAATACTGTACGGATAAATATTGTTCATTCATCCTCCTGCTCACGGCCAAGACATGATCCGCAAATCCTTTTGTGGTGTTCGTTGTTATATTTGGTTTTTGATTTTTACTTTTTAATACTAATTTATATATTTGTGCTTATAGGTCAACACTTATCAGGTGGTTGTGGCGAGTGATGGAATTGATTCCTATGCTTTATTTATTTATGCTGATGATGGGATCCAATGGACCCAAGGGAGTCGACAATCAGCGGGATTACCAGATGCAAGAGCACAAGCTGGATTCGTTTCAAATGATGGAAGATATTTTACTCTTCGTGGATCAGGAACCGATCAAGTTCAACATTTAACAAGGTAAAATAATATTTAAAAAATAAATTGATGTGACGAACCCATAACCGTCCTACTTATATAATAATAAAGTATTTTAATCTTGGTATTTTAATTTTCTTATAACATATATAACAAGGTATATATACGAAATATAGTAAAGGCAATTTCAAAAAATCTTAACAAAGTGAGGTCCTCATGAACTTTAAAAAGTGGTTTTGATAATCTCTTCAGTGAGTATATGTGTCTGTGAATGAATTAAAAAATTCTGACCTTCATTTGAATAAATGAGTCGGATTAAAAATACATTTATATTTTTTTAAATGAGTATTTTTTCAATTGTTTTGGTTTTTAGGTTTATTTTATTTTATACTTATTTTTAATAGGGTAGTGGTCTTTAACTTTAGGGCACAAAAAATATGACTTATTAAATATGTTTATTTTAATGGAGTTGTTATTAATAATATAAAGTTAATAAAAACTTACCCACTAGGATCGGAAATCAGATTAGCAGAGAGAATGGGAGACAAAATTTTAATAGAGATGCCCTATTCTGGAAAAAAGGAGTTTTTATAAGTACTTTTTGAAAGAAGAATTTTATCAAGAGATAAGAATTCTCAAGATAGAGAATAAAAAACTTATTAAAAAAATTTTTGTTAAAAATAATTTAAAGATATAATATATAAAAAATAATTCATAAATTAATTCACTTTATAGAAAGTCATATTATCATAATATTCTTAAGAATTAAGAATATTCGTGAATGCTAATAATTGGATATAGACCAGCGTTTCTCAACTTTTTTGCTGTGCGACTCAACTTGACCATTTTTTCACTTTGACGCAAGTTTGCAATTATCGTTTCATATACTTATATATTGAACGCTGATATAAACAATTAAGTACTTAACCCATTTTGGTCAATTTTTGCTTTACTAAATCTTGCAACTCTTTTTGACACTACTTTTTTTTTAAATTTTAAATTATTAATTTTTTAGCTTGAGCAATTGTGGTGAACCCGGAGTCTGGTGTTTTCATATTGG
This sequence comes from Anisolabis maritima, assembly GCA_010014785.2. Classification (NCBI taxonomy): domain Eukaryota; kingdom Metazoa; phylum Arthropoda; class Insecta; order Dermaptera; family Anisolabididae; genus Anisolabis; species Anisolabis maritima. Next base: position 36,937 of record JAAAKE020111573.1, read on the forward strand.
ATTAATACCCGAATATGGAAATATTGAGCAACCAAATTTAAAATTTAGTAAGTTCATTATTTAGAATCTTAAATGAATTTAAAATAATATAAAAATATAAATTTTTTTTAGTTAAAGAACCTTCTTGGCTTGCCAATGATACGTGCAGTGGAAGTGGATCAACTTTATGTCATAGTAAAGCACAATGTATCAACGAAGAAGAGGGATTCTGTTGCCAATGCACTGATGGCTTTTATGGAAATGGTTTTTCGTGTCTTAAGCAAGGTATTCAGAGTAAAGCTCAACTTTTGCCACCCAACTTTTTTTTACGGGAAGGAGGGATATATTAATCTACATACTTACTATTTTATAATAAAATAGTTTAGAATTAATTATACACAGAAATGAAATTTCTGACATTCCAACTTGGAAACAATCGGCCTTTAGTACCTCTGAACTGAAGTTTACGCATGATTAATTTATTTAAATAAAAAAAGAAAGCATTAAGTAATATTTCTTTATGAATAATAGAATTTTATAAATTATTGGTATTTCTTTCCATGGTTGGGACCATCATCAGAAATTATGTTTATATGATACCATGATAAATCAGTTAAAATCCGATTTGCATAATTGGAATTGATTTTTTTACAAGACTCTTTTATTAATGCTGGTATTTAATTGGACAAGGATCACTAAACTACATTCCATGAGCCGAATCCAATCCGAAAGCTGCCTTAATCCTGGCCACAAATGAAATAAGATAGGCGATTATTCTAAAATACCCGAATTTATCTCCATTTTTGGGCATTTCTATGATCATACTTTTACGAGAATGAAATTATCTAATTCATATTTATCTGATAAACAAGTCCCCTCTTGTAATTGAAGAAAATAATTTTAAACATATGAATAGTTTGGTTGATCCAAAAAAAAAAATACTGCCCTTGGATTTTCTGTATTGCCAATCCGCGGACAAAAAGTTCGGAGATCCCTGGTTTCAGGGAAAAATACAATTGAAAGAAAATTCATTATATTTTAAATTTTTTATAGTTTGTGCTTTTGTTCATCTTGTAAAGGATATTTTAATTTTTAACTAGTATAAAGAATAAAAGAAAATGTATAATGAAAACTAATATATAACTATCTAATGAGCATGGTGAATAATAATATTGACGTTGCTGAAACTACATAGTTTTAGCTAGACAAATAGGATTATAACTAATTCCTGGTTTTTATGCTAACACATGTAGGTCTATATATAAAATTCTAACTAATAATAGATCAAACCATGCCTCAGACGCTTAGCGTAGAATCATTTATTTTTGAATTTATATTTCTTTCACGACCTACTCGATTTTTAGATATTCCAATTTTAAGTGGTACTTTATATGAAGCTTCATTTTCAAATTTTACGAAAGCGAAAAATGGATCGGGTAGAAAATTTTCTAAAGAAACATGGGGTGCAAGGGATTCAACCCTCTGCCTAGCTGCGCAGCCCGCTTTCGGTTGCTAGTATATTTATATATTCTAAAAGATAATCATGAATATATATGTATATATATATTTTGTGTCCAGAGTGAGGCCACGAGTCGGGAACAAAAAGACATTACAAAATTTGAGAAGAAAATATATGCCATCCCCTTCAAAATAATTGGACAACCTGTATCTTGAGGACTACATGAAATTTCAAAATCATCAAATTCTATAATGTTTTACCTATTATTAAATTTATTATTTTCAGTTTTCATGTAGATTCTAATTATCCATTAAGACAAAACCAAAGATACAGGTTGTCTAATTTCATTTGAGGGGAAGTATATATATAAAGGAAGAGCTCTTAACTCCTTTATAATCTTTATCCCCAGACGTCAGAAAACCTCCTACTGGCCCTTTATATATATATATATATATATATATATAAAACCATATGTATATTGATGAATGTTTTTGGAAGAATTTGCTTATATATTTTGACAAAATCTCAATTCTACTGATGATAGTCACTATTAAGGACGAAAACATCAATTAAGTTAGAAGTTTCCATTATTGTTATTATAATAAAAATATAAATGTTGCTTTCTTTTTTATCCATTTAGGGCCATATTTTCAGACTTAAAACAAAGATTTTCCTAAACTCTGGTGCAAATAATCGTTTAAAAGAGTAATTTAAAACCAAACTGGGCTAAATCATGGAATTAAAAGATGTTTTAAACGAAGTTTAAAAGAATACGGTTATCGTTGTTTATATTATTTATTTAAAATAATAATAACGTTTATATAGTAGTAATAATAATGATAGAAGAATAGAAACTTACCTAGTGGTTAGGTGAGATGTTAATAATCACTGATAAATCGGGAAAAATTTCGGCAGGGGCTCTTCACTCTAAAAGCCTCTGGGCTCAACTGAAGCGTCAGGTGCTGAGAACCCAAGCAAGTTCGGGCAAGTTTTCCAGCGAAAAAAAAGGCTTAGACTTGGTCACAAGCTCATTACCTATATTTTTTGATAGATTAGACAAACACTTGGCCTAGCTCGGGCTCTATGAAAAAGATTGGATAATTAGAAAAGAGAAGGGGTAGGTGTGCTAAGCTCCTCCCACATCTCCAAGCATTAATTACTCCCCTTCTTTCAGATGGAAACTGACCTGGCTTCTGGATAGTAGATATTCCTCTCGACTCGTTTGTTTATATAAAATATTAATCAAAGCTATTTTATTCTATTACCACCTTCTACTTTTTAAATAATATAAATTTATACGTTGATTTAAAACAATTTTAGAAAAGTAATAAATGAGACTAAAATATATTGCATGCATATTAATGGTGTTTCGATCATTTATTTACTAAAAAAAACTTATTTTACTTTTTTTCTCTTAGATGAACCACTTCGTGTAAATGGAAAAGTATCAGGCCACATAAACGGCTTCCAGCTAGACAATCTCGATTTACAATCGTATGTTGTGACAAGTGATGGCCGTAGTTACACAGCCATTTCTGATGTTCCTAACGAACTTGGATTCGATGCCCAGAATTTGCAAAGTATCGGCTCACTCATCGGCTGGCTTTTTGCGAAACCCACCGTGGCTTCGAATGCACGAAGCGGTTTCCAATTTACAGGTCACCTTTTTTTTTTCTTTTCCAAGTTGACATCTAAATAACTATACCAGAGGCTTGATAAGTCAACTACCCATAAGTATGATATTATTTCTTATATTTGCTTTTCTTTAGAGCAGTGATGCACAGTCTTTAGATATAGAGGGCTCTCATTTTGTCTGTCGGCATTGTTTAAGAATTTTTTTAAAGTAAAAAACAAACATCATTCAAAAAATAATTGTCTATTTTTTATTAGGGGGTACAAGTATGTCTTTATGGATGACCTATCTCGTACGCATTATGTTGAATATTAAGAATGATTTATTATGTTTCAAAATATCCCCAAAATAAAAAAAAGACATAATACATTATAATGCATTAGCAGTGCTTTCCAAAGTGCGGTGCGCGAGATTATTTGTAATCATAATTTAATTTGAATAAAAACAATTCTGGTTAGGTATAAAGAATGAATTTCCTGATTTGCTACCATTTGGCTCCACATATTTATGTGAAGTAATATTCTAGACTAGTAGTTCTTTACCTTTTTAACTGCTGGTACCTTTTGAGTTTTCGAAATGTATTCCTGCATCCCCTTACAAAAATATCAAATTTTGGAAGAAAAAATAAAAAACAATTTTTTGTAAATTATCTAGTATATATTTGCAATTTATTTAAGAAAATTAAATAAACAAGACACCATTTGATATACAACTATTCAGAAAAAATTTTACTTTAATAAATTATATATTTACAAAATTGTAATAACTTTTTTGCTCTCTTTTCATTTTTTGAAACGCGTCCATACCTCCTTTACGATTACCATCTTAATTCAAACTTTGAATTTAGGGCCTTTTTGTTGTAATATTATTTGATTTTAATTAAATTTCAATTTTACTTATATTATTTTGAAGTATTAAAGTGTAAATAATGATATTAATAATTTATTAAAAAATCGTCTCAATTGCAAAAATTAATGGCTTGCCTGTTCGAAAAATCCGACGAGATAGTTCTTGTTAAGCATGATAAATCACTGCTGAACCTCGGGATAGGTGTCCTTGAACGACAAGTATAGAACATCAGCGGATAGCCATTGATAAGTGATTTTTCTCATTAATATATTGAATATTTTAAGTCAGCAGAAGAAATTGACTAAAAATGCAAATAAAAAAAAATTACTAAAATTTTTACTTATTGAGAAAGGATAGAAAAAGACTGGAGGGATAACCGAAGAAATGTCAATCTTAGCTAAGGTCGCCATCCATGTTTAATACATGTCTGAGTGTTAAAAATTGAAAACTATATCAAAAAATTCATTTCAAAATCACTGACTTATCAAACGCCCTTCAAATTTAGAGAAAATGAAATAAATAATGGGTCAAATTTTTATTTTACAGGCGGTGTTTTCAACCATACAGCAACAGTTGAATTTCCTCAAACGGGACATAAAGTGACAATTCAACAAAAATATATTGGTTTAAATGCTTTCGATCAACTGAAGATGGTTGCTGAAATTCAAGGAACACTTCCGAGTATTCCATCCGGATATAAAATTGAAATTGAACCATATATTGAACATTATACGAGGAGCAGACCAGGTAAGCCTTTTTTTTTAAATTATAATATTTATGTTATATAGGGGTTATCTTAAATAAAATGTTGAATAGACATCAGACATCAAACGTTACGATTAAACTTTAATAAAATTTAATTAAACTAACTTAATTATTTAAAAAAAAATATTTTTTTAAAAATTGGTTTTATTTAAAAATGAAATAAAAAGTAGAAAATAATCTTTTTCATGAAATTGTATTCAAAAATTTTATGAAAAAATTATTTCCTCTTAGTGCATTTTTAATAAAAGCGTTTTTTTATTTTATTTTTTTTCCACTACTAAAAGTCACAAAGCCTATTGAGCTTCTCGCACTGGCCTATACTTAGGAATCTAAATTTTAAATGATTTTTTCAAATAAATTTTTTAGAAATTATTATTTACTTCATTGTATTGTCATTTGAACTGAATGAATGAAAAATTTCAGATCTCTAACTCATCAGAAATTGTATTAAAAATTGACAACAATTTCTTATCCAGAGAGAGACAAAGCAAGTTAAATATAAGCACTTAATAACGATTTTTTTTTTTCAAGGATGGATTGTTAGCCAAGCAACGCATGCCTACAGACTCGAAGGTGTTCCTATAGATAATCCATTTAAGATCGAACAATTCTTTGAATATAATGAATGCCCCTATGGCGACATCTCAGAAGAACCTAGTTCTACACTTCGACTTAAAGTTGATCGTCAATTTATAAATTATGAATCGGCAGAGAGGATAGTTCGATTTTCAATGACCAGCAAAATATCTATCTTAGGAGGTAAAAATACATATATATTTATATAAATAATTTCACATTCCCTATTGGATTGTCGATGAAATTTATTATATTGTACTTTCCATTTAGAGGGGGATCCTTGCGAAGAAGGACGTCGTCGCTGCGGACGTCACAGCTCATGCGTTGTCGAGGGCGATGAATTTAAATGCGTTTGTAATCCTGGGTACGCAAAACGGTGATAACTCTGCTTTTAAATAGATTTTAAAAAAGTTCAGGAAAACTTTTTAAAGACTTAAATTTTAATTATTAAAACAATATTGTCTTAAGTGGTTGTTAGTGTTTTAGTTATAAATTTTTGAATCTTTTCACCCCGAGTGTTTAATGTTTATTGAAAATTCATTAATCACTTTAAAACTACAGTGAGGCATTTTTTAAGGGGGAGAGATTTTGATATAGTAAATTATTTTGTCAGCAAAAAACACGGATTTTCAGTTAATACAATAACCGTTGATCAGAAATATAAATTATTTATGAGGGCTGGACAATCAAAACTGAGTCTGAATTTTTTCACACTCAATTATTACTCTGTTTCAATGTCAATATGATATTTCTCACCTCCCATTTGAATATATTTATTACATTTTTGCCATTTTTTAAGTGTATAATATGAAGATAAAATGAAGTTGGCTGAGCTATATAATCCATCGAATAAATATTAACAAACTATTATAATCTGGATGCATGAAAAAATGTCCTCTGCTCAGGACTCGGGACCTTCGAATTTACGGTCCGATGATCAGCCCATTAAGCTAGTGAGGGGTCCACACATGCATGCTTTTTATATTGACTGCATTCTTCTAAATTTCGCTGGCTCTAATGGAGCACTGAATATAGAGAAGCTTTTTGTCTGTTTACTGTTTGTGGGCTGTTCCATTTTAATCTATCTCTCTTAGGATTCGCGTCACTTTGGTCGTTATGTAGACAGGGCACAGGCTTCCTGGGGGTCGAACTCGAAATTTTTAGCCTTTTCGAGGCATATGGCTGACTATCCCTTGCTCTACCACCTAATAACACCAACGCTCAGGAGATCGTATGATAAAATAAAATAAAATTTTATTCTCATCATCGCTATTAAGTGAATGATCCTTATATTGGCAACTAATCATTCTAATATGGACGGAGTTTATATCTCAGATGCCGAAAGACATTAAAAAAATGAGGGGTCCAGTATCTGGGCTAGCACTACTCACTTGAGCGTCTCCCCAAAGTTAGCCAATTCAGATCTTGTTTTAACAGCTTTGAAAATAATAGGATTATTTAAAGTCTTAAAGTGGAAAAGAATTAAAAAAAAAAAACTCTAAAGAGCAAACAACAAAAATTTTAATAATTGAAAAATATATATACTAAGGCTGGATAAATGTTAATAAAAAATTAGTAGATTCAAAGCAGCTTTTTTTTTTTATTTAAAAAAGAACTCAGCAACGTTTTGTTACACTCTTGTTGTAACGTCTTCATGACTTTTTTTATAAATATAAATGCAATACTAAAAATATATACTTTCATCTTTTCATTACAAATTATTGGCTTAGTTACCGGAAAAATTATTTTCATGAGAATCAAGATAAAAAAAATTAATCATAGGTTGTTTTCAAAATAATTTTCTATTCTATTACGATGGTCGAAACCCCTAACGAAACGTTACCTGAAAGTTTTTTAAATAAAAATAAGCCACTTTGAATATATCATCTCTTAACATGGGAAATAGATAAACGCTTCAGATTGACCTTCACTTGTTAATTATACGAACAATACAAAAACATTAGATAGTAAATTTCTTAGTTTTTTTAATATTATTAATTTGCTCTCTTGGGTTTCCGTCTAGGTTGTTTAATTAATTAATAAAGTTCAATTCGAAGATAAGGTTTGTCTATTTTTCATTTTAACAGATGCTACTTATTTTTTCTTTATTTTAATTCCGAGACCTCAAACTCAAAATAGGGAAAAGAATAATATAATAGAAATAGCGTAGACTTTTGAATCATGTAGACATTGAAAAAGAGTAATAAATAGTGTGAAAAAATTCAATCCCAGTCTTGATTGGAGATTCTCCGTATTATGCATTTTGGAAAATGAAAACAGAAAGAGTTCTTCAGTCCTTCTTAGATCCGCTTATTTAATGCAAATAAATAGATGTAAGGTGGATAGTCAGAACATCCATTTTCCAAACTTCATAATCTCTCGTGATTCTCTCGGGAGTGAGCCGATTCGCGAAGGCTTCTCATGAAGCGCATGTCTATATTGAAGCTGGATGCGGGGGCAGCTTCCAGCCGCTCTACGAAGAGGAACTGGCAGCAGCTGTCTGCGTAGACATCAACGAGTGTTCAATTGGTACCCATGACTGCTCCTTCCATGCTAACTGTATCAACCACGAAGGCGGCTTCAAGTGCCAGTGCAAAGCGGGCTTCACCGGTGATGGCCACACATGCCAAGGTCTCTTTCTCTATTTTCATTTATTTTTAAAAACATAGAGCGATCCAATATAAGTCAAGCGAATATCGAGAATCTATTCTCTATTTAATGAAACTTTATTATTCATTCATTCTCATTCATGTTTCGAAATTTAAATTCAAAATAATAGCTGATGATTGTACCCGCGGAAGGTTTTGTTTTTTTATTTTATATATATATATGGGTGCCAAACAAGGTTTTGGTAGCCAAGAAAATCTTTTAAAAATTAAATTAAAAAAATATGAAATATATATGTTTATATGTTTAATTAGTTGAACGCTTGTAATTTAGAAACATTTTTTTTATCTGGGTACATTGGCACCGTGGCACCCAGTAATTACCAACTCGATTGTTGCAAGTTTTTGCAAAAATTTATTTCTCTTTATTTTATTAAATAAATTGATAGAGCCTATTTATTTTTATTTTTAATAAATATTTTTATTTTTTTTTATTTTTAGAGGTTCCCACGTGTCAGAGTCTCGAGTGCCATCCCCAAGCCGATTGCATCGAACAAAGTATAGGTCATCTTGTTTGTATTTGTCGCCCGGGTTACACTGGAGATGGACAAAATTGTAAACCACTTCTAAGAGGTCTTTAAATATTTTTTTTTCTATAAATTTCTGCGGATATTTATATAATGGCCCGCCATAGTAATTATATAAAAAAATGCCGATTATGAAATCATTTTTGACGGCTCTTTTATTGAATTATTAGTTTAAAAATAAATAAATTTTTAAATAAAATAGACACGATTGGATTAGATTTTTTTTTATAAAATATTAGAAAGAAAAAATTAAAAATATGTTTAAAATATCAATTTTCATATTCGGAAAGCTGTATAATATATATCCATTACATATACATATTATATTATATTTTATATATGTATAAATTTCCATTAATCATGTTTATTTTATTTTGTTCGGGGTAGTAAAATATCAGAAATCCTAAAATCCCATTTTAACAAGAACATCCATGGCCCTACTTCAGAATTATAAAATCAAAATATATAATGATAAATTAAAAAAACGGTACGAATTAATGCAATCATCTAATGCACTAGCGTAGTCTGAATTTTGTTTCGGCCATCTGCCCTCTCCCTTAGAGCAGAGGTAAAGTTCTTGCTTAATAATCTAAGGATCACTGGTTCGTTTTCTGCCTTGATCTATACAATTTAAATTATATTCGCTTCCAATTATTTAAATAAAACGTTATTATTGATACTGGATTTAATTGATGAGCGGATGGGGATTTATTACTGTTAGATTCACTCCCATCCTTTCATATTTTAAAGAAAGAAGCCGAATAAATCTAAGGAGAAGTAACACGCTCACCGAAAAGCGGGAGACCCTGTTAGATTCTCGGGTTGACTCAATTTTTCCTAGGATATGAATTAATAAATATTAATTATATATTTATATTTATGGGTCATGATATATATATATATAATTTATTTTTTTTATTTAAAAAAAATAAATAAAATTTTTCTCTTGTATTTCTTTCAAGTTGTTTTTTTTTCTCTTATAATTTTTTTTATTTATTAATAGAGTACAGTGGTACCTTAGTTAACAACTGTAATCCCGGAACCCAAACAGTTGTTATCTAAGGCCCGAGTAAACCAACCTGAAACGAAAACAAGAACTTCTAATTATTCACACATAAAAAATTTGAGAAATATAATATATTGAGAAAATATAATAATAATAATATACTCTGTTAATATGGGATTTGAGTGATTCTTAGTTAAATTTATTAATCCTCATACTCTGCTATAAATTATTAATATACCTTTTGAATTGTAAAAGGCGAAAGAGGCTCTGCGGAAATCACCGGATGCACCGCGAATTGCTCTAAGTTCACCATTTGCAGTGAAACATCTTGTGTTTGCGCCCCTGGGTACCATGGCGATGGTTATACCTGCATCGAGGATTCACCTCCAGAAACCTCACTTCCAGGTGATTCTTAGAAACTGTGAAAAATTAAGAACGTCACTTCAAAATTTATTTTAATATGATATATATATATATATATATATCATATTAAATATATATATATATATGTTACCGGTAATGTGCGAAATCCGATAACATTGACATTAACTAAAGCTCTCAGTTAAGAAAAAATAATTCTTTACTTTAACTAGGTAATATTGATATTGACTGGTAAAGAATAATTTTTGTGTGAAATTTTTTAAAATAAACAAACCGCCCATACCTACGAGATTACCGTACCACCTCTTACTACGTGTTTACGTTCCGAGAGCCAGCTCGTTTTAAAAAACGTGAACTGAGCGTGGGCACTCAGCGTTATTTGGCGGAGTATGAATGAAACTCGAACAAAGGTACACTCTTAGTAAGAGGTAATCACTTTACTAAAACTAAATATAGAATAAAAAAGAGAGATTTTAGCAATTAATTTCAATTTTGTTTGAACCTGAACTAACCATATTTTATCTATATTTGTCACCAACGAAATTGCCAAAAATGATGAAACTGAAAATTTTCTATTTCCAAAGAGAATACCGAACCAAACTGAACTGAATCGAAATCCTGAAAGTTGGTTTAAATTTAGTCGTTGAATAATTGTTTTTTTCCGATTTTAATGGTAACATATAATATATGGAATAGTGGTTTTGTGGGTCAAGCCGCGTTTATTTTTATTTTATTATTAAGAAAGGAAGGTTGGGAGGTGGTGGCTCGGTTTCGGTGTTACAATCTGCCTGTTTGCCGCGGAATATCTAAGGTCCAGTTCTGTCACATCTGATATCGAACAGCTAAATTGGGAGAGACTGATTCATTCAGCTTTAATCATAAATAATAAAATTTTTTATCATTATCCTAACTTTTTCAGGCCCTCCACCTTTACCAAGCTGCATCGTCGGAACTTGTTGGTGCCCTCAAGGCTGGGAATTTCTTGGCTCCACTTGTGTTCCCAAAGATCAAATTCCAGAAGAATCTTTGGGTTCTGATTATGATGAAGAAAACCAAAATCCACGTGGTAAGACAATACTCTAAATATTGTCCACTTATGAAGAAAATTTATTTTTGAATTAATTTTAATATACTTTTTTATTATTAATAAATGATTTTGATTTCCATGTGTTAATTCAATTTAAACCACAACCTCAAAATTTAATTATTTTACAAAAGAAAATAATTACTCTTTTTTTTTGGAAAGCGGATAGAAATTTTTTTTTTTTTTATTGCAATGTCGTAAAAAGAGGTTCGACTTTAGCCAGTTAATGATCATCGTCATCTTTTTTCACTGCCTTTTTTCGACTAATCTGTGAAATGATGCACTCAGGTCATTTCATTACCTGCATTATTACTCATACAATAATCAAAGAGAGCTATTAAGAAATGATAACGATGACAGACATGTCCTCCATTATATGACATTACAACAAAAAAAAAAAATATTTTCTTAAAAAAATTCAATAAAACCAAAGAAAAATTTTCAATATTCACATTAAATGTTTTTTCTTTTGTGAAATAATAATAAAAAAATTAAAAATGAAGTTCGGTTTAAGTTTGATTCATTTATGTCTGATTTAAATTTCCCATTTTGACCGAATTACATATGCATGCTAAAGGAAAGCCTTGGCTTAGGAAATTACTGAGTTGGTTGGCAACTTACAGTGGAACTGATCTGCCTGCCTGGAAGCCAGGACTTTTGTTTCTGCCCCCGCAACTTCGAGCCCGATCCCTTCAAGCGTTGGTGTGTGCCTAAGTCAAATTTGCCTCGCAGTTCTTTCACCACCAAAGGGGCTTCTGGCCCATGTACATATTTTTTTAATTTGATTAATATTTACCAATTTTCGGATTACAATAACATTCAAAAATTGTAATCTGGTAAAGCTGGGTTGACACATGCATATATTTCCTTACGTAATAAAACCCTAAACGAACCGAAAATGCCTGAAATGACCCTAAAGCTCAGCATATTTATCTTTATATTGAGTTGGAAAACTTACTCTATCTAACTCTCGTTTTTTTTTGATAGGAAGATAAAATAAATGAATAATTTTGGCCATTTTTGGGTTTTCTGACGGAAGGAAATCTTTTCATGTGTCAACTGGGCTTAAGAGAAAATGTGGAATTATTAAAAATAAATTAAATAAACAGGTATGACAAACAATGTTGTTGTTATAGTGAGCTGCAATGTATTCAACAACTGCCATCCACACGCTCGTTGTGTCATTCGACGTGGCGTTCACATTTGCCAATGTAATGCCGGCTATGAAGGTGATGGCTACGAATGTACCGAACTAGGTATTTATTTATTTTTCAAATTAATTAATTATTTCCAATGGATTTAAAAATAAGACCATATTTTGTTTCAGACCATTCATGCCTAGAAGCAGATATTTGTGATTTAAATGCCGTTTGTAAATTAGAGGAAGATTCAGGAAAAGCTATTTGTGTTTGTAAACCCGGTTACGTTGGAGATGGAACTATTTGCTCACCCACAGGTGAATTTAAAATTATGTATATATATATATAAAGTTAAATTTTTAAATAATTTTTAATTTTTTATTGCTTTAATAAATTATATTTTCGGTTTAACTGTGCTTTATTTGTATTAACTACTACGTTTCTGAGGCCTTCTTCAGGTATAATTCAGATACAAATCACAAAGAGTCTTACATCTAAAGATCTTTAATCTCTCCGTTGTATTTAATTCAAATAAACCGAAAAATGTAATTTATTAAAAAAGAAAAAAATTTTTCATTGCGTAGAAAATTTTTTATTGTATTGTCTTATAATGAAAGAGGACATGTCTTTAGCCTGTTGTTCAAGAAATGTCAATCCTGTGTTTAGACCTAGTTCCTACCTGCGAGAGATTTGGGACACTTAGACACCAATGTAGAAAAGGACTAGTAAAGAATGATTGACTTAAGGCTTTAACACACTGCATGCGAACCGATGATCCATATTCTTTCTCACTCGTTAGTTGTTTAGAATTATACTTGACCGGCGACTAAGAACCGTCCGCATTTACGACCACAAAAATAAATAAATAATTTTGTATTAATTTTTACATTAATTTTAGATTATATTTGTGTGTTTACAATACAGTGTATACAGTATTATTTTTCACATTATGTACAATATAATGATAAATTTAAAAAGATTATAAAAATAAATTAATTATTAAGTAATAAAAAGATTGAAAATGTTAAAAAAAAACTGTTAATAAATATTTGACCGACATACGACCAGATTGACTTACGAACTGCAGTCAGAATGGAAGTCGGTCGTATCAGTCTTCGAAAATGCATCTGGTGGGTTAGAGCTTTAAAGAAGTTCACCTTTATTATACAACATTGCAATAAAAAAACCTCATCTACTAAGAAAAATTCATTGAAAAATGTGAAACTATATGGAAGAATTTTTTACAATAATGATTTGAAATAAAATATAAATTAAAAATTAAAAATTAGAAGGGTTTAAATTTAAATCTATTGTATTATTGTAATAATAATAATAATAATAATAATAATAATAATAGAACTTGATTAGAAAACAAACATCTCTTTAAAATATATTAATATAATTTTCTTATTTAGGCGAATGTTTAAGTCATGAAGACTGTGGACACAACGGACGTTGTGTTTGGGATGAAGGCCATTATATTTGTTCCTGTGCTACTGGATTTATTCGAGAAAATGATCGATGCGCCTTATTAACAAACGGTGAATGTCTTTATTATGTATTGAATGCAGCCA
>JAAAKE020111573.1:50674-61257 GCA_010014785.2 Anisolabis maritima
TGGATTTATTCGAGAAAATGATCGATGCGCCTTATTAACAAACGGTGAATGTCTTTATTATGTATTGAATGCAGCCAATAAAGAAATTTTTATTTTTTATTTTTTCTAGATCCTGGATGTGGTCATGAAGGCCCTTGCCACCCCAACGCTCAATGTATTTATTCAGAAGATGAACCTCCGAGATGCCGATGCGTTCCAGGATATTACGGAGACGGTTACCAATGTTCCTCTGAACAATTGAGCTGCAACGTTGTACCCAATTTATGTGATCCCGGCGCTGAGTGCCTTTATGACCAAACAGCTAAAGGATATCGTTGTCGATGTCGACCAGTACGTAATTATTTATTCTAAAAGGAAAACCATTGAATAAGGTTCATTATCGCTCCCATTTGGAAATTTATAAGTGCGGGGTGCAAGCCCGGTTTTATCAACCATATATAATTTCCTGAGTATAAATTTGATATCCAAAGAAGAATTATGCTTGAATTGAAGAATTAGTAACCAGAATTATTCGACTTTTGGAGCGTTTTTGTGTAATCATTTAGTCGTTTTTGTTAAAAAAATTTACTATAAATTATTTTTTAAAAAGGTGAATTTCTCAGTCAAGTATTAATATTATTATTCCTTGAGATCAATAATTGTGAAAAATTAAGTGAAGAAAAGCGTCTTGTTTTGAAATGAAATAATATATTATATTATAGTCGGCTAGAAGAAGACAACAACATTTATTTTATTCACAATAACCTTCTGTACTTTTATTAAATACCATTATCATAGTTATATATTCCTATAAAAATTGATTAAAATGGAGAATTAATATCAAAAAATATATACTCCCTCTGCCCTCATAATAGTATTTGTTAAATTAAATTTTGATCTGATTATTTATACAGTTTATTATATTAGAAATCTAATTATTTTATGAATATAGTAAGGCATTATGCTTATTAATTAGCCAAACGAAACATTCTCTTTTTATTTATTAAAATACGTGAAAAATTGGAAAATGGATTTGAAATAATGGATGATAAATTTAGAGTGAGTGTCAAAAATGAGTAGAGATGAACGTAATGCTGTTGCTATCTGAAATTTTTGCAACAGCGTTATAAAGAAGATAAACTGTAGCTAAAGATTTTAATCTCAAGCTGTAAATTAATGCTAAAAAAGTTTAAAAATTATTTAATATTGTTTGGAGTTTTTTATTTTCTCCGAATTTTGTTTATATTTTATTTTTGTACAAATGGGACAACTAGTTTGTGACAAAATTTAAACACCATATGTGAATATATTAATATGGGACAGAGGGAGTATATATATTGGAAAAATTTATAAAATGTTAATTTCTTTACAATGAAGATCAAGCAATATATATATATATATTTTTTTATATAGTTATATGTTTTTGGATTGATTAAATTTTGGATAATACTCTTTGTCGCAAAGTCATGCGGGTGGAGTATAATCAGTACTTTTTTTGAAAGATAAAAGCTGCCGGAACTCACATCTTATTAATCTTTTATTAAAATAATACTTTCCCCTTACTATTATATATAATAGTGTGGGAAAGTAAAAATTATATATTTAGTTGTTAATATAAATTTTATTTGTTATATTTAAGGCAAATATTCATAATAAATTCCAATGTTTTGTCCAATTCTCTTTCGACAAATCTTCTCGACTTCTTTCCTTGCTGTTAGTATCTCGTAAGTCGTCCTCTGAATAATCACAGATTAACCTTCTTTGAAGGATTGAAAAGTCTTAAAGGTGGTTGATGAGAAATGACGAACAAAAGTGTTGCAAGTGTCTTTGTGTTCATCGAAGCTCTTGTTGGAGTGGCAATTAAATTCATTTACAAATCTATGTGGACCAAACATCAAATTTTCAAAAGTTCCTTTTAAAACTTTGAAAATCCGTCGAAAAAAGGTGACGACCTGAATGCGTTCCGTTACTTTCCATGCTTTTTTTAAGCAGTGATAATAATACTTATATATTTTTGTAAGTATATTTTAAATAAAAAATTAATAGTTTTTTGATATTAATAAATACATAATAATCTTCATTCTCTTATTTTTTATCTCAAGAATATTTATGAACACCTGATGGTGGAACTTAATAAAGTACCGAAACTTGTGTGTAATAAACAATTAAAGTAGCCTTAAATTTCAATTTTTATATCCCGTAATACCAATTGAGTATAAGTAGATTAGAAAAGTAAACTTAGAATTAGGCTAATGAGTTAAGGAAGATTCCAAAAGGCACCGGACACTTTTTAATGGACTCATCATTTGTCCCTTGGTATTTTAAAATAAATAATATCAAAACCTATTATTTTGAAACAGATATTAATATTTAATATGCCTCGAGAGTAGTAGTAGTATTAGTCAGTTAGTATAATTATTCTTTAAATAAGTATTTTAAAATGAATTCTCAGGGTTTCCAAGGCGACGGTATACATTGCATTGCGGATCCTTCCTGTCTAAATGAGCCCGGACTTTGCGGTGAAAATGCTCAATGCCTTCCCGTGGGACCCGATCTCTATAGATGCCAATGTGATGAAGGATTCATTGGTGATGGGATTATCTGCAAAGGTTTGTTTATTTAAAAAAATCCCAACTTTTTACAAAGGGAAAATCTATTTAAATACAATTCTAAAATGTTCTTTTATTATTTTCAGCTGCCTCTAAATATGAAGGAGATTTCTTACTTTACAACCAAGGAATGGCTATCTCGAGAGTTCCATATGAGCCTAATGGAAATAATCCGAGCAGAATTATCGCTTTCCAAATTAAACAATTGGCAATAGGTACAAGTGAATTAATTATACCAATACAAGTGTGAAAGGAGGATTCATTTAATAAAGCTGGCTCTCCCCTTCACTTCCTTTTTTTTTTAAGTTAACCAAAATTTTTTTTTATTGCAGCAATTGATATTGATTGTTTGAATGGACGCGTTTATTGGACGGACATTAATAATCATTCAATAAAAATAAGTGACTATGAAGGCAAAGAATTCAAACATTTCCTAAGTCAAGGTAATATTAATTATATATTATTAGATTAATAACATATAAAGATTTATAGGCTTATAATCAAACAGGTTAAAAAAAAGATACGCCAATACTTAAGTAATATTATATTCATAATCCATTAATGCGAATTTTTATGCTAAATTTTTTTATTAGATTCCGAATGATATAACATCTGATCAGAAATAATCTTCTTGTTTAAAAAAAGAGTAATAGTATTTTATTTTCAAATTTATTACCTTTTAAAGCTACATACATTTTTTTCTTGATTAAAAATATGTTATTTGGACTTTGCAAACTTATTTTACTATTAACAAATGAGCAATATTTTTCCATTAATAATTATTGAAATAAATATTTTTTATTAACTAATGAGGATTTTGATCACTTAAAATTCTGAATATTTGTCACCTACGTATTTTTGAAATTATTTATTTATTTACTAAAAAGAGTTTTAATGAGCGTGATGTCCCATATATGAAACCTATCGAACATACAACTAATTTTATCATCTGTGTTTATTTTATTTATTTTTTCCAAGAGGAAGATGGAGATTGCAGCCAAAGCAGGATGCACCGGGTTTAATAGAGAGTTAAATAGTTTCTTCCTAAGTTTATTGGGCCGTCCTTAGTTAAAGGGAATTATACAAATGTCTA
Source organism: Anisolabis maritima (assembly GCA_010014785.2). Lineage (NCBI taxonomy): Eukaryota > Metazoa > Arthropoda > Insecta > Dermaptera > Anisolabididae > Anisolabis > Anisolabis maritima. The sequence goes on from JAAAKE020111573.1 coordinate 54,356, forward strand.
CTTTTAAAAAAATTAACATGTGATTAAACTCAACAATTTTACAAATATTTGTCTAATAGCGCCCAAAGCTCAGCAACAAATGATCATTTATCTCTAAGCTTTGGACGGTCTCAAGCAAATATTTGTAAAATTGTTGACAAACCGAGTTTAATCACATGTTAATTTTTTTAAAAGTACGCATTTGTATAATTCCCTTTAACTTTAAGGACGGACCAATAAACTTAGGAAGAAACTATTTAACTCTCTATTAAACCCGGTGCATCCTGCTTTGGCTGCAATCTCCATCTTCCTCTTGGAAAAAATAAATAAAATAAACACAGATGATGAAATTTGTTGTATGTTCGATAGGTTTCATATATGGGACATCACGCTCATTAAAACTCTTTTGTATAATTCCCTTTAACTAAAGATGGCCCAATAAACTTATGAAGAAACATTTTATCTTAGGGAATTTTGTTTATCTTCCTTTGGTTTCCATCTCCATCTTCCTCTCGAAAGTTTCTATCACAGCTGCATCTCAGAAACATACATTATTTACTCGATGATGTACTACATCATGTTATTGTTCATAAACTCCCAAATTCACATATATCATTACATTTTCTTTTATTCTTCTTTTTAAAGATCCCTTGTGAAATAAGTATTTATTAAAGGATTTTGAAACTCTTCCACTTTCCATCCATAAGAATTCTGATAGGATGTACTCCCCGTCCTTTGAATGGGTAATCTCATTGAGATGGTTGTTTCAAAAAATTAAATTTGTTGTTGATGTGAGCAAACGATGTAAAGTTTTTCAATATTAAGAATCCCAAGTTCGTTGATACCCTCAACCCACTCTCGCACTCACTCTGTTTGTTTATATAATAGAGACATATCCCATCTTAAGCGGTTAATTATATATACTAAGATTGTATATATTTTTTTTCTATTAAAAATCTTTACTAAATATGAAATAGGTATAATTAATAATTAATACTTGTTATTATTGCAGAACTGAAATCGCCCGAGGGCATTAGTGTCGATTGGATATCTCGGAATGTTTATTGGACAGACGATATTAAAAAAACGATCGAAGTGGCCAGTTTAATCACAGGACGGCGAAGAATTCTCGTATCTACAGATCTTGGAAATCCCAGGGGTATTGCCGTACACCCAGGAAAAGGGTAAATTTATTTATTAATATTATATTACTTTTATTAATATATATATATCGCTCTTCTAATAAAGACTGGATTTTTTTTATTTTCCAGAAAAATCTTCTGGTCGGATTGGAATCGTAATTCTCCTAAACTTGAATCGGCTAATATGGATGGGACAAATCGTCACGTTTTTTATTCTGGAGATTTTGTTAAACTTCCGAATTCGTTAGCTATAGATTGGGCTTTAGATGAACTCTGTTGGGCAGATGCAGGATCTAAATCAATAGGTTCGTAAAAATTTTGGATGAGGTGATAAATCAATTAATTTGTAAGTGAAGTTGGAGAGAGAAATTGTTTTAAAAACTTATTCAAAAAAAAAAAAAAAATACGTAAAAACGTCTATAAGACCGTTCCATTAGATAACTCTTATATTTTTTTAAATAAGAGACCTCAGTCAATACAAAATTTGATTTTTGTGCACTAAGGATGGACAGCATTATGTTTCTCGAAATATCTGCAATAAATTAACTGTGGACTGAACTTCAATTGGTTTTCTCTCTCCAACTTCTCCCCATTTTTCAAAATATATAACTCAATAAATTGGTTTGTTTCTTTTCATTTGCAGAATGCTTAGGAATTGAAACAGGACACCATCGTACTCTTATATCAAATCTTACTTATCCTTTTGGATTAACCATTTCACCTAACCATTATTATTGGACTGATTGGGAAACGTAAGTTGGGTTGCGAGATTTTTTTTATTTAACATTGTATTTTAATATAAAAGCATATAATTGTTCTCTAATTGGCAATGATAATTGTTGTAAACCGGATAAATAAAAGTTTCTGGATAATAAAGCCAAAGACTAAATTTGTTATTCCATTATCAATCACATATTGACTGTTTATAATTAATTATGCACAAAGTTATCATTTGAGGTAATTTCTAAGATACATAACAATGTATGTATAAATATATCGCTTACCCGTAATAAATATGACACAACTCAAAAATAACCATTGTTCAGAATATGTCTTGGATAGGAATAATTTATGTTGGACTATAATAAAGAATCATATTTATATTCACAAATTGCGGGGTACGTAGCAGTGATATTTTTTCAGCGGTGATATAAACGAGGGGGAGAAGAGTCACATTTTATTTTTGAGTGGGGTGACTTTTTTTTCCGAGTGATATATTTTATATTTTCTATTTATATATATATATTTTTACATATATTGTTAAGTTTCATACATATTACTTCTCATAACAACTTTATGCGTAGTTACACACAGACAATAAATGACTGACAATGGATTAATAAAATTTGGTCTGAAACGTTTCCTTTCGGATTTGACATTCTAAGGGGCTTTTATACAACCTGCCTTTTTTTTCTCATCAAACTCAAAGAGCAACTTATATATATATAATATAAAATCTCTTATATATTATTTATTATTTTGTTTTATAAAAAAAAATAATATTTTATTAAAAATTCATTTCAGTTTTCTATTTTATTATTTTGGAATTTAAGCTTAGTATTTATTATTAAAATTAAACAATTAAACAACAGTTTAATTGTGTTAATTAATTTGTTGTGTATAAAATTCAAGTTTCGGCTACACATTCTGTAGTCTTCTTCAGGTACAATTTAGATAGTGAAATGAAAGATAACTCCCACACAGAGATCATTTTTAACTTTACTTTACAAGAATATCACGGTTTATAATTTGCTACCAAAATTCAAATTATTACGCTGTAAATTCGAATTATCGCAGAAATGACATGTCACTAATGTAATTAACCATCAAAGAAATGTTTAAAATTGTTTAAATTTTTAAAGAAAAATCTTTAACTGCGATTTTAATCTAGTGCCGTTTCTGAAAGTTAGTTGGAAAATTGAAAATTCCAACCGTTGCAAGTTTTATATGAAGAAAAAATAAAGAAAAAATTCCACCAGACAACTCTACACCAATTTTTATCTAAGAAAGAGTAAATATATGTATGTACTACTGTGGGTCAATTCATACAAGGTGTTTTTATATATGAGAAGGCGATTAGCCGAGGGGATAAATCAGCTAATCTTATAATCTTCAGGTGAAGGCAACTCAAATTCACCTCATGGCAAAAATATATCCAGCTGTTAGTGATGCTTCCTTCTGGGGAAACCCCTGCAGTATTCTCAAGAAAGTTACTCTCTACAGTAAACACAACAACTAACACAAATGACAAACGAGATTGTTTGCATATATATAGTGTTATTATTTTATTAATTCATAGAGATAAAATATTTTTGTTTTTGTTTTATTATATTTTTATCATCGCAATCGATTTTGTTCACCTGAAATATATTTAAATTGTTCCTGAAATTTTCTATTTATTGTTTGCCGCTACATTGGTGACCCCGATCATGTGTTTGGAAAATATTGTCAGGAGAGAAGAAATTTCACGTGTCTCAGTTAAAATTCGTACATTTTGATCCATAACTTTGCTTTTTCACATCGGGTATAATTCAAAATGATACCAAGTTTCATATTATAGTTGCGGGCATGGATAGCGATATTCTTCAGCAAGTATTAAATGTTATAAGATAAATATTCAACTCTTAAAAGGTGTTTAATCGAATGTTTTGCTCAATCTAAAGAAAGTTATCTTCGGAAATTATTGAATGATATATATGACTTGGGAAACAAGAAACGATACCTATTCCGTTAAATGAAAGAACAATTTAAATATATTTCAAATGAAACAAAATCAGCTGTACTGATAAAAATAGGGTAATAAAACAAAAACACTGGAATTCGATTATTATTCCTGGCAATAATAATAGCGATAATCCTGTAGTTGAAAAATTCTTTATAATTGTATATAAATTGTACCTAAAGGCCACAAAATGACGTCTAAATGTTTATTATTTATTTCTATTCTCCTTATTAATTTTTTTCTCCCTCCGATATAGGAATAAAATTCAACGTGCTGAACGACCCTCAGGAAGGTTGAGTAAACCAATTCCTATCACACTCACTGCCTTGGGAAAGAGTTATGGAATTGTGGCTGTTCCTGAGTACTGCCCGCGGTGTAAGTATTTTAAAATAAATCGCTTATTATTTTTGTTATAATAATAATAAAATAATTAATGAAAGGCATTCGTAGTTTAATTAAAATTAATTTTTTTTTATATATTTCTTTAACTTAGTTTATTATTATTATTTCAGTGTCCAATGCCTGTCAAATCTCATCAGGGGGATGTAGTAGCAACCAACTTTGTCTTCCGAACGGACCAAATACGCGCAGTTGTCTCTGTGCTGTGGAAGTTCCTTCTGAAGATTCTGAATGTAATGATATTGTTTAATTAAAAATCATCTTTTACCTAAAAAAAAAATTGTCAAATATAATTATACTCTTAAATAATTATATGAAAAAAACTATATACTGTAAAATGCCTTTGGCCCAACTATAATAATTGGCCATTTTTTTAATTGGCTTGGTTTTGTTTTATGAAAATTATTTCAAATTCTAAATATATAATATTTTCACTTTATTTTTAAATATTAATTTATAATATCGCAATAATTTTATATTTATTTTTTTTTTAATTGAAAAGTTATATAAGTTTAATGCTATTTTTTTTTGAAATAAGAGTATTTTTTACATTCGGGTTCAATGTAAAATTTATTTTAAATCTTGTAACGAATATAAACATCTTTTATATATTAATTGAATTGATTTTTCGCATTTAATTAGCATTAATATATAAAATGTTTACTCTTATTTTATAATAAATAACCCTAAGGCTAAGATTCATAAATTGCGGTGGTGTGAGTATATAATCAATTTTTTAAATGTTTTCAAGTTTATTTAAGCTTGCAAAAATTAACTAAAATATATATTACATTCAAATTTAGCTTTTTGTATTGAGAAAAAAAAACTTGATTTATTTTTTAATGTATTAAATATTTCTTTTTCATTTTATATAGAAATATTAATATAAAATTTTCTCCATCCATTATTTATGGTATTAAAACTTATTAAATTTAAATATTTTTTTTCATAAGATCCTTATTCAAATGGTCCATATTTTTTCAACACATTTAAATCATTCCTAAGGACTTAAAATAGTTATTATTAAAATAATGAGAAAAGACCCTCGTTGTGCATGCGTCAATCAGCGATTCGAACCAAAATTGTCCCCCAACAATGCAATTTTTTATTCTTATATGGTGTAATTTGATAACGATAAAATAAATTAAGTTTATTTATATTTAATAATCGAAAATTTAGAATATAATATGTAATGAAGACTTTGAAATATAGGAACATAATTAAATTTAGGTTAGTTAGAGGTCAAAGTGAGGGTAGTGACCCTCTCCATTTTGGTTTAGATATACAGGTCAATATATTTTAAAAATTGATTATTAAAATTTTTAAAATATATTGACCTGTATATCGTATGGAAACCAAATAATTATTATGCCCAACCAAACATAAACATCACGCAAAAATGTTTTATCTTAAACGATATATTGACTGGGTTTTACAGTCAATGGGGCGTTGTTTGAAAACCACCAAATATTTCACGCAAGACCCTATACATTGATAATAGGAAAACTAATCTTGAGATCTCTGGCGTATCCTGTCTAAAATCAATGGGGGGGAATGAATTTTATGTATATATATATATATATACTTGTTGATATACAAGACATAACATCATATTAATAAACAACAATAAACGCGCGTCTGAAACAATCGATATTTAATATTAAAATTATATTTTAAAAAAAACGAGTGTTGAGTTCGAATATATATATATAAATTCACAAAAATTTGCTCGATCGTCTAAATCGCCCTTGCTTATAGTGCAAAATTGTGATGGACCGTCGATGACGATCTTGTTCACATAATGTAGCCTATATAGTAAAATCCAATACTATCATCATTATCAAATTTTTACAAAGATTTCATGAGTTCTCTATTAATGCTAAATGACTAATTTGAATCCGAACTTAAATCATAGGGTCCCAATATAATTGTACTCTTTATAATCTAAATCATCGCTTCCCAACATTTTTTGTTTGCGGACCATCAAACGACGTAACATTTTTTCGCGGAGTATGGTTATAAAGAAAAAATTTGCAAAAATAAATAAAAATCAAAAAGTTATCTCAGGTGTAGCATCTCATGCCACATGAAAAACAATTTTTTAACTTTATATGATTGAACTAAAGAGCCTGATGATGGTTCCAAATAGAACAGAAACGTCGATCTTTTAGAATAAATGAAATTGAATTGGTATCTCCGTTTTTTCTTTTTTTTCTCTCTTCCTGTACTGGCTTGCTGGTCATAGTCTGCTTGGCTTGGTGATTCCAAAAAATAAATAAATAAACTTTTACATTGAACAAGCACAATGTGAAATAAATAATATCCATCTATTCTTTTTAAAAACAATATAAGCCATATTCTTGTTAAAAATTTAATTTAAATTAAATTTTTAAAATAGTGTTATTTCTCTGCGGATCTGCAAAAATCTCTGACGGCATCGGCCGTTAAGAACCACTGATTTAAATGACCTCGGCAGTCAAAAAGAGTTTTAAAATTGAAAAAAACTCATGGGGGAGGGGTAATCACCCCCCTCCCCCCCATTGTGTATGACTCTACGAGAGATTATAATAAATATCTATATATGAAAATTTTAAATTTGGTGTCCATTTGATAATTATTTTGTTCATAGATTGGTATCCCTGCAAAATATTTATTCGTTT
>JAAAKE020111574.1:0-36895 GCA_010014785.2 Anisolabis maritima
CATTGTTCCACTTTACTACTATGTAAACACCCGTTTAGTTAAACCTTATGTGGGTGGTTATTCAGGTAAAGATCCATATGGGGGATATGAAAGCATAAGGTTCAACGGACTTAAAATGATCGGTAAATCAGGAGAAGGGGAGAATGGTGACTTTAAAAGGAGCTTGTTGAGGTTGGATTTGAAAGTTTGGAGATTATAGGTTTTAGGGAAGATAGTAGCAGAGAGGTTATTCCAATCACGGGAGGTCATGGAAGTAAAAGATGACTGGAATTGGCTAGTTTTACTAATCGCGACTTTAACGATGTGGGACGATGATTCCCTTATATCGCGGACAAATATCGCTTTGGGAGAAATGATGGACTTTAATTCAACATCGACCATGGTAATACATGTAAAAAAGTGTCAAGGCGGAGACTCTTCTTCTGTGACAAGAAGGCAGTTAGAGAATCGTCTCCGAGCAGTCTCATTGCACGCCCTTGAATTGCATCAAGAGAAGAGGGAGCCTGCTTAGAAGTCACTCTTCATAGATTGAGACCATACTCTCTAATCTGAGCCTTGCATAGGGATTAGAAGTTGGTGAGGGGAGATATAATTCTTGGATCTGAAGATGAAAAACCAAGCTTCCCAGCAGCAGATTTAGCGACCGCAGAAAAGCCAGAAGAGAAAGAGAATTTCTGAATTCGGGATTATTATGGCTGTAAGTGAATAAAATTGAAAATGCTAAGAATTAAATATTATATAGGTTTTAGATAAATAAAATCTGACTTGGACAAAGCCGTGATTAAATCTCACAAATTCATAGAATATAGAATAAAAAATCATATCTGTTAAATTTGGAGAAACCTGACTCGGATCATTTGTCCTCTTTCTATTATTTAAATAAATAAATTTATTTACGACCCTGCTGAGAGGCACAAATCCTCGGTGGCTAGGTCCAATCAAACACAAATACAAATTTATAAATTACATAATACGAAACAATCAAACAATTAAAAAAAAAATACAAAAAATACATAAAAAGAAAAAATAAGACCATGGTCATTAACAAATATGTTCATCCATTTCCATTTGAAGAGAAAGAAAAATATAATTAAACATTGCGTGCAATAACAAGCGACCAGGTGTAAATGACGCATTAGCTATCCCGACATTCGTCTTAAGTTGAAAACCTTAACAAGGATGGTAATTATGACATACTTTCACATGGCTATTCAACGGGTCTTCACATCCGAGAGGTTTATATATTTTACTGTAAAATTGTAAACAGTAATGATGATCATTCGTAAATATCGATTCGTCCCTTATTCATTATGATTATAATTTTTCCATTTTTACTTTTCTCTTATTTCTACTAGAAATATTATTTTTTAATCAAAGAAAGCAAAAAAAAAAATAATAGTAGTTCTATTCTACAAAAAGATAAAAGAAAGAAAAAAAAAACCTTTTTCTTGCATCATTTCATTTCTTCTTAACCAACAACATACATACAAATATAAAAATTAAAAACAAAAAAATCCATTTGTGAAAATAAATGAAAAACCAATTTTTAATTGCGAAGGGGGAGGAATTTTTCATTTTAAATTAGAATAGATGCAATGCACGTACTCTAGCTCTACGTCCCTCTCTAGAGATTAATTCAATTAAAAAAAGATAATATGATTCCCTCTCTCTCTCTCTCTCTTTCGCCCTTTCATTATATTTATAAATATATCCACATATTATGTATTTGTATTATAAATTCTGTTTGAATTGAATTAATTAATCACTGTCAACTAAATGACATTAACAACAACACCTGGGGAAAGAGAGAGAGGTTTAAAAACAGAAAAATACACACCACCCACTCATCACACTTTCTCTTTTAATTTATTTTATTAAAAAATAAATTAACGTTAAGGAAAAATTAAACATGAGAGTTTAAAAAAAAAAAAAAAAAAAAAAAAAGAAATTAAAATCAGTGTAATCACTAGGGTTAAGGGTCTTGAGTTTGCAAGTCTCGTTCAAAAATTGCTCGTCTAAAAAATGAGTGGACTCTCCGGTAAAGTTTCCCTTTGTCACCTTCGTTTTATGATCTTTCAAGCGTAATCTACTAACAGAGACTACAATCAAACTACTCTAATTAAAGTCCGATTCCAACTACACCTAAACCTTTTTCTATGCAAATTCAGAGTTACGCGAATTCGGATATCCATAATAATTTTTATTAACTTTTACGCGCAACTAACCTAACAAAAATAAATCTATAATTCAAGAAAATTTTTATAATTTTGTATATTACAGTTTTACAAAAACGAAAACGTTTTACGTTAAGTGTCAGAAAAGGTAGAAGTCTCGCTTTACGTACCAAAGCTCAGTGGTTTGTTTCTCGTCCTGAACAACAAAAATTTATTTATATTATATTGGCTACCATTAAAATAAAAATGTCTAAATGGCCTCAAATGTCGGAAAAAAAAACCTGGGCAGAGAGGACAATTTTTAACGAATTCTATTTACGCGTTGTTTTTAGGAATGCATCTATCGCATAAAAAGAACTTTAGGTGTACAAAATCTCTTTTTCATAATCATAAAAAATTTATAAAAATACTTGCTCTTTATTTTCTTAAAATGCTAAAAAATTTTATTAGTAGTTTATGCGCTTCATTAAAAATTTGGTTATTAATAGGTGCTAGTTTTTTTATAAACTACCTTTAGAAAAAAATTTACTTTTTAGAATATTAGAAATAGTTCTTTTTTCTCTTGAAGATTTATTTATTATTTATATGTATCTCCTTCTTTTCTAAAAAAGAAAGTTCAAATTATGAATTAAATAGACCTTATCTTTGATTGAGGGAGCTAACAAAAAATACTACTAGTACACTTGAAATATATTGCAAATAACTAGTATTAATATTTTTGTTGGCTGCCTCTCCTTCAAAGATCGCGACAACCATCAATATGAAGGTTCATTTTAATCATTAAATTAATACCAAATTTACAAAGAAAAAAAAAACGAAAATGGATTTCTTTTAAATAACAAACAACTCTGATAAGATCAAATCGTTCTGAATTAAAAACTCGGGCTTCTTTGGACTGTATATAAATTTATTACCCAGGCATACCTGGGATCCGAACCCTTAGCTTGTCACTATCACTAACCTCTCGATCTCGGGGTGGGGGCTCAAAACATGTTCGTTAATCGATCTTTTTTGTAATCGCATACTTTCTCATTATATATTTCACATATAAGTAATAAACAACAAAATCTCTTTTATTTAATATTTTAATAAATTCAAATTTTCCATTAATCTGAAATGAATTTATCATTTAATTTTTTTCTTTTATTTTTTTATTATCATTAAAATGGAATTGAGTGATTGATTGATTGAAGCATGTTATTGTTGATGTTGTTGAGAGAAGAGAGAAGTGGAAGCTGAGACGTGTAAAATGCAAAATTATTATTGTCAATTATATTTAAAACTAATAAACCAATAGAATTGATCGAGAACGAACGAGAATAATATTTTTTTTTTTTTTTTTTGTCGATTCCAATAAAATTTAATTTCATCTCGTTGGTATTTAAACAGAAGAAAGGAAGAGAGAGAGACGGGAAGGGGGAGGGGGATAGCTGATGCTGTTGGATAGGATTTCAATTCATTAGAGTTTGCGGTAATTGGTATTTCCTGTCCCTCTCCTCTCTCCTAAATGCATTGTATGTGAGTCCAGTTCTCTCTATAAAATTAGCCTTTGAATTCCAATTGGCTTCTCTCTCTCTCTCTCTCTCTCTTTTATTCAAAATCTGACAGCTGATTCTAAATAAATAACACCACCATGATATAACCAACTCTAATGTTTTGTAATAATTTGTTAAAATTTTTGTATTCTTTTTTTTATATATAGAATCAAAGAGAATGTTTTTTTATGGCATTTGGGTATGTTGAACACGAATTCTGTTCTTTTATTGTTGGGTGATAATAATAAGCATTTAAATAAAAAAAGCCCCGTTCCTTGGTGCAGAGCTAGAGGTCTGGCTTCAAGTACCAAAGGTCAGTGGTTCGCTTCCCGGCCTGACCGACAAAAATTTATTGGCTACCAATTAATTTAAATAAATAAGGACGGAGTCTAAATGGCCTCAGATGCAAAGACAAAGACTTAAAAAAAATATGGATTGACAGATTACACAACTTTCTTAATAGGTTATGTCTCTTCATCTGCCAATGCCAAGGTCCTGATGATGGATATAATAAAAGCCTAAACATAAGGAGAATAAAGATTTTTATTTTCAATAATAATATTTCTTTATTTATATAAATAATTATAGAGGATTCCGCTGGAGAAGGCACAATTATTTTGAAGATGAGTAAAAGAAGAGAACAACCAGTAATATTCTTTTATTAATCAATCGTTTATCTGATATTTCGATTTTGGGTTAGGAATATCTTCAGAGCTGTGAATGTGTCATGGAAAGCATCCCCAAATGATATTCACGAATATACTACAACCATTATATTCATATATAGTAAAGGTTAGAGGTAAAGATTATATTCATATATAGTAAAGATGAAAGAGCATGGTAGCTAGATTTATTTCTTTATTTTATTTATTTCAAGAACCGTTTTGGTGTCAGCTAAGCGACCATCTTCAAGGCTACAATAGAGAAAACACTTGGTCAATTGGTTTCATCACCAACAATTAATGAATAACAATGGCAATATAAATATAAGCATATAATACATAAATTAGCCCTGTCCCTTAGTTCAGAGCTAGAGGTCTGGCTTTACGTACCAAAGGTCAGCGATTCGCTTCCCGTCCTGAGCGACAAAATTTTATTTATATTATATTGGCTACCAATTAATATAAATAAATAAGGACAGAGTCTAAATGGCCTCTGATGCCGAAAAAGACATATATACATATATATATTCACAATTAAAACAAAAATATAAAATAACTACCTAGTAATTTTGTCAAAAGAAATATCATTAATACGCATTATCAAGTCCTACGTTATATGCCTATTATATGTGTAAATCAGAGCCTAAGCAAAGTCACTCTAAAGTATTTTTCTAATATATATATAAAATTTATATAATTAAAAGTTTATCTAATATTAACATGTAATTCTTTTTTATTTTAATACCAACAAATATAAAATCTCTCTTGGAATTCCCGGTGTCATTTATGAAGACATATAAAGATTCAAGAATCTGCCTTTTAAAAGCATTGAAGTCCAACAATTATAAATATCTCTCCGGGAAAAGCAGAAATAAAAAGGCGTTTAAATAGGAAATATAAAAATATTGGATTTATTTTCTTTTTTCCTTATTAACTAAAAATTTTTTTGCAACATTTTATTATATTATAAATATGTATATATTCCAAATAAGGAAATTATTTGGTCAGAAGATTCGTTTTTTGGTGCTACAAGTCGGTTTTGAGAATGGATAAAAAATAATTTTCTTATTGAATATGCCTATATAATTATAATTATACATATATATTCTTGAATGTCCTTTGCCTTTGGGGAATTTGTAAGGGGTACCCAAGGGTTTAAAGTTTGGGAAATAATGTCTTAACCAGTCTCTGTTTGAAACAAACCCCTTTTAGGCAATAAGGCATCTATTTTTTTTGGATGTAGGATCCCTTTCCAATGTAATCTCAATAATCTTTTGCTATTGCAACATTATGCTTATAATTTATTATTATTATATAATTCCATAAAAAGGAAAAAAATTAAAAAATTGAAAAGCAATTTTTCCTAACGAAAAGAGGAGAGAAAGATTTTGCTCATCTTATTTTCTTAACGACTAATTTGTAAGTCAAGTGTTCTCTCTCTCTCTCTCTGAGCTCCGACACATGTAATCCGTGTAATATAATTTGTAAGAATAAAGGGAATGAATAAAGGGCGACGTGAAGGGGCGTTAAAGTCGTTATTGGAGTCACCACCACCTTCGATTTTCTCTCTCTCTCTCTCTCTTTCCTTGTAAGTTACTTAAGCCCTTTCAAGTGACACCTGAGAGAAAAGGAGAAGTGGTTTAATATCCAAAAGAGAGGGAGAGAGAGAAAATGACATTCTATTAGAATTTGACATCGAAAAATAATAATTATTATAGATCTTTATGTAAAGTGGGATTAAATTCAGAAAGCTTAACCGTGTTATATTTCTTTTATTGATTCAAATCTCTGCTGACGTTTCGGTGTTGAGTCATTTCTTTCATTTCCAAGTTAAGGATCGAGGGACTACAAAAATTTCAATTTATTTTCATTTTTTTTTTTTAAATTTCCTTTTTTTAAACTACTCCAAAATAGAGTCAGATTCTCTTCTCTTTTGTTTGATTTTCCAGATTGGGTGTTTATTATCTTTCAAAGAATTTTGAGAGAAGCTCTAAAACGTGAAAATGTTATCAGCTCAATTTATTATCTACTTCCTTAAAAGAAGTGAAAAAAAAAAAAGAGATTGGTTTCGTTTCACATACACAGAGAGAGTCAGAGACAGAGAGAGATTGACGTTATCGCATTTGAAACCAACGAACGAATGAGTTTCCAACAAAGCCTTGCCTTTGATAAGATGCTACTGTAATCTGGAGCCTAGAGAGAGAGAGAGAGAGAGAGAGAGAGAGTGTCGGCGTGCAACTAATTGGAAATTAGGCCATTAGATAAATCCTTGGCAATCAAAATTGCATTTGCTCTCTCTTAGTGACAGACAAACAGACACCCCCAATCAAATGACCATCTCTCTCTAATGACCCTACTATTGAAGGGCCAAACTAGTAATTAGTTACCGACCCTTGGTTTGCCTTTCAGACGTAAAATTTCCAGACAATTTTTTATTTTATACTATTATATTTGTTAATCAAGGAATTTGCAAACAAAAGTTGTTTAAAATGATGAAAAAAAGAATAATTTTATATTTGGAGAATTTCTCTCAAGTTAAGTCCCTTGTATTGTTGTCACAAGTTTCGCCTAGTCATCAAAATCTTGTATATAAAAGGGTGTTTCAATCCGTCAAACAGTTTGGTTGCAATCGTGTCTACAAACAAATAGCAGACGTTGTCTAAACCACTTTTTTTGGGGCCCACATTTGTGAAGAAAAATTAATCATTAATACTAGTCCATTCTATGCAATATTAACACAATCTTTTGAATGGGAAATAATATCACAAGATCTCTTAACTCATTTTGCAAAGTGATCCTTTTTCGGGTTTTAAAAGAAAAGAAAAAAATATATATAATATAATCAAATAAAATTATATAATAAATATAAATAATAATTATTTTTCGTTTTTGAGAAATCTTGCTGATACACACACACACACACACACACACACACACACACACACACCATTTTGCGAGATCTTTTGTTTTTAGACAATAGAACCTCAAAACGTGTATTTCCGTTAAAACTTCGACTTAGATTTTTTTTTATCGATCGCAATACTTTCTCACTATATTATATCTGTATATTACATTTATATAGATAAAAGAAAGTAAAAAAATGAGCATTTGACTAAACATCTGAATTATAATATATTTTATATATGAGTCGAGAAAATATTTTTTTCCAAATATGGCTTAAGAATAGTTTGCACTCCCTGCTATAAATTGTCTAAAAACTAACTAATATCAAATTTCTATTTTAATTTCATGTTCTCTCTTTAGAGGATTATAAATCCAAAGGGTGGGGCTTTTGAAACACGGAAATTTAACACCCCTCATCCATTTAATCATAATACACATACACAGAGATCGAATTAAGAATATTTTAGTCGGTGGTCAAGATAGCGACATCTGGCATGAAATAACAAAGGGTCTTAATAAGATCTAATTAAATTATCCAAAGTTTTGTTGAGTTTTATATTTATACTGGTATAGCCATCATATCATCCTATATTAGGAGTAACATTAGCCTGATTATCCAAAAATAACTTATAAAAAAAAAAAATTACTTTTGTTAAAAGTTTCAAATTAGCATATTCAAGTAATAAAGTGACATCAACAGTTCCTGAGAATGAATAGGTTAACCAAAAATTGATCAAATTGACAGAATAAGAAATTTCTTAAAAAATTTTTCAACTAAATCTGATACCGATAGAGATTCCGGACATTTAATAAAAAAAAAAGTCTTTTAGAGAGAAAGTTAACAAAACGGAATTTAAAAATTCAAGTGAGAAAACAAACCGGAATCTAAGGACTTATTTTTAACTAGTGAAATCGATAGGCCACTTATTATTTCTTCTTAGCTTTAGCCTCGACACATGTAAACTCCTATCACGCAATTCCCTCCACCCCAGCCCCTCCCTTCCTCCTTATAATCAATTCCCTCTCTTCTCTAACCGATAATGATTTTTTTTTTTTTAATTTTCGATTCAAATTGATTTCATCGCTACACATTAAATTTATTATTAAATAATGCAACATTCGACACTGATAACAGGTCAAATGAGGGAAAGAGGCGGGGGAGATTCACATGACAACCCATTCAATTTATTTATGTGATTCATGATAATAATTGCATTCAAATAAGCAATATTATTATTATATAGGATTCATATAATGAATCTCAAAAATATGGAAAAAAATAATTATCAATAATATATTTACATATTATTGCTATATTTTTTTACAGTATTTATACTTAGCGATTTTTTTTTACACTGAAATTCCTTTAAGTGTAAATGAATGATCTTCTCAGGGTAAGACGGACAGACTGACAGCTGACCCGGTGAGCGGAAGAACAATAGTGGGTGGGGCTTCTCTGTTTCCTTACTCAGTTCCTTTTTTTTTTTTTTTTCATTTCTAAGAAAGTCAAGAGGATAAGGAAAATTCATTTAATTTATTTATTTTCTATTTTTTCCTTTTAATGTTTTTCTAAATAATAATTGATAATAGGTGGAAAGTTGTTGTTTATAGAATGGAAGATCGAACGATAAATAATTTTCCTTCTGACATGATAATTTAATTTTTAAGATAATATCGCACTTTCCTAAAAAAAAAAAAAAAAAAAGTTTCATAATTAAATTAAGCACTTACACACAGAGACGAGATGGTTAACATCGCTTTTTGGATTCAGGGAATCCCATTTCGTGAAGACATATTAAAATTTCGAGCTTGAAAAAATGAAATGAAATTACTAGACTTTATGATGTACATCCCATTACAAGTGGAATAGAAATGTAAAAAGAAACGAATAAATAAAAAAAAAGCAGGTTCAAGCAATCTAATAAAAAATTATTGGCAAATGGATATAGATAAATATATAGAGAATTTATACAATTATTCTTATTGTTTTTTTAAGATATTAATATACATACTGGTCTAAAAGATATTTTGAGACATTGATTGAATGGAATTCTTTCTTTTCTTTTATGTATTTGTTTATTTAATTGTATTTATTTATGCAAATAAATGTATCAACCTCCATTGTTACATATGTGGCAATTTCGGTGTTTCTTTTGGGAAAGAGATCTCTCCTCCCAACTCTATCAAAAAGATAAAATTTAAGACTAGTAGTTGCTTTTTAATCTATTTTTATATGAACTTTTTTCTACCTTTATATAGGTCAGTTTATCTTAGAGAAAGTTGCCTGAAGTGCTTTTTGTCACACCAGATTTTTTTTTTTTCAAAATTCGCTCTAATGATTTTGATTAAAATTCATGAAATGATTATTTTTTAGATCTTTGAAATGTATTAATCCTTATCACCCCCATTGTTTGGCGCCAACTTTACTCTTGTACGCTTTTGGATTTTTTTTTGTGATTTTCTTTTAAACTATTGATATATATTGAAATTGTTCAAATTGGCTGAACATTGAAAGGCTATCTAGGGGGCCCAATGCAAAAAATGTGACAGCACATGAATCAACTTTCCTTATAGGAGAAAGTTGTGTGATGTGCTTTTAGAGACATCAATTTTTCATAAATAAATAAATAAAGCTAAAAATAAATTTTTTTTGCAAAATTAGTTTTGTCATTAGCTTTCAATTGATAAAAAACTTTAATTTGGCTTAGCCTTTACAGGACTTATTCAATAATCGCAATTCCTTTCTTTCTATTAGATAGAAAGAAGAAAATTGCAAAGTTTAAATATTATCGATTGATCAAAAAAATGTCTTCCCTCCCCCTCCTAATTCATTCTTTTTTTGAATCTCTCTCTATAGATAATATCCATCCAATATTGGTGAGAGCATCTGGAAGGCAATTGTTTTATTTTATTGGGCAGAAGATAAAAGAGATTTGCTTGGAATTGGATCAAAGCAAATGAAGACCTTCTTCGTTCATTGGTTAGATTAGTAATAAAGAGAGAGAGAGAGGAATAGGACACAGATGGTGACCAAAATTGCTACTCCAGTCCCCCTAATTCCATCCCAAATGTTCCCCCCACCTGCTTGAAGAACTAATCAACTCTTTCCTGGAGGGCTATTTTTTTACGTAAGGTCCATTTTAAAAATAAAAATAAACAATAGAATATATTTTCAAAATACATTTATTTTTAGATCCCCATATATTTCCTTTTATTTTCCCAGATAGTTTCCTTTGCTCAAGTACTTGGCAAACCTTCTAACTCTTGAATATCTTCTTCATTGAAGTTTGTCGCCATTCCATAGAGTGCTGATTTGACTCAGGAGTGATATGCAATGTTTCATCCTCTATGACAATATAACTCGACAACTCATCGCATAAAAAGATTAAGGCACTGTTCAATCTCTTTTCTTTTTGTGGACCTCTGTAAGTAGTTTCGGGATTGAAGAGCAGAATTTCTTGTTCAACACTGACCTTGACATTTGTGAAAATTTAATAGATAGCATGGTTATTGTGAATCTTTTTTTGGGTATAGCATATCACTCCTGAGTCAAATCAGCTCTGGAATGACGGAACTCATCTTTGAGAAAATATATTTAGGGTGAAGCCTATTTTTTACGAATGACCCTATCTTTCGGTCTTATGTCCTAGCCTTTGAAGATCTCTATTATTGATTCTTTTTGTCCAATAAAAAAAAAAAAAAAAACGCGAGTGACGCTCGGACTTCAAGTATTTAAATATTATAGGACGAAAAAGAATGGAGTTATTTTTTGATCAATCTACTATCTGTTTTAATTTCATCTCATTTGAAATTGAAAAATAATTGCAATATAATAATAATAAATATGCAAAAGAGAATATCCATTTCATATATTGATAATAAATACTTGTACATACGTATCAGGGTATGAACGAATGTTTCATATTATGGGTTTTTCTTAATCTCTTTTAATACGTTAACAATAATAATAATTGAGCTGTATTTATGTAAAATTCACTATTATTACCTAAAGAGAAAAGTTTAACTTATTGTTAGCTATTGACTACGTTTAAATACAAGTTTAAACGATTGTTTGCACTTGAGTTTAAGGAACTGGCTCTTTAGAGGAATGAGTGATTTTACTCCTAACATTTTTGTTTTTGAAATTGATTATTCTTATTATTATTATTATTATTATGATAAATTAAACAAAATAATAACAGCTAGCTACACAAATTTATTTGTGTAAAATGATATCCATATAATTCTAAATTTTAAATGGCAACCGAACCTTTATCCTTAATCTGCTCAGACGGTGGAAAGGAGATCAATTTTATCGAAAAAAAGAAAAAAGAAAGAAAATCGAATAATCGCAAAAGGGTCAGTCACTTAGTCAGCAAAAAATACCGATTTTAATAAAAACTAAAATAAAGTAATCACTAGTTACATTGACCTATTCGATGGGTCCTCGGTTACTTTGCAGGCAAAGAAATAATAATTAATTACAATTTGATTTTTATAAATTAACAATTGAGAGAAATTTAATTATTTTATATTAGTTGACAATACTTTTTTTCTTAAAGAAAGGTTTGTATAAATAAAAACATCCCTAGCATTTTTAGCTTGATAGAAATCTGTTCAAAATTGTATCCCGATTAGCGAGAGATGTCAAATTATTTTGTTAAAGAACGTTCTGGCCTTTTCAAGGTGAGTATTATTTAAAGAGAGAACGAGAAGAAGAAAAGAAGAAGCAGAGAGGGAGATCAGCATGTGTCAGACTCAACAGGGGTCAAATTGACTCTAGTAGGGAGTCCGTAACTTTAAGGAGCGACTCCCTAACGGAGTCAGGTTGACCTCATTAGAGTAAACTCACCACTCAATCATCTGATTTGTCTTCAATGGCCAGACGTTGAGAGTATTCATTCAAATGATAGACATAGGCCAAGCAAACTCTTCTAGAGATTGCAAAAATCTCTTCTAGAAAAGCTGGAAATTGATTTAATCGCAAGAGTGGAAATTCTAAGAGTGTCTTCTTGAAAAAAGTAAAATTTTAGTTTCTCGTAAATAACCCCAAAACTATAAAAATGGTCACCAAAATATGAATTTTAGAGCGTTAAATTCTAACTCATATGATTATTTATTTATTAAAATCACAAAAAAAAAAATTGCTCATTTTTAGGAAAACATTTTTATAACCTTACGGCTAATAAATCATTTTTATGCTGATAGAATGAAATTTGTTGGGAGACATCTGATAATAATCCTTTGAATTCGGTCGCGTAAATTTAGGGTGTTCATATTAGATAGATGCAAACTAAAACGATTCAATCAATTTCCACTAGATATTTCCACATACGGCCCATTTTGTGATCTAATTTTATTAGTCTATTAATAGCCATTTAAAAGTGAAATTATTTTGTAGAATACTTACTATTCACTGATAATTAATTATCTTTTATATTTATATAAATGTTATCATATTTATTCGAAAAACCAGCTCCATGTTGTAGGGGTTAGTGGACCGGCTTTCTTTTCTTTATTAAAAAAAATTTGTCTAATAAAATCCATCTCATCTAGCAAAAAAATTGCACCTTGGTGGTTTTTGAACAGGTGTGTATCCCTGATGAGCACCAAAGACGGCAGTTTTTTTTTGAAGATTTTTCTATATTCTCTTGCGTGTTGTTAAACAAATAAAAAGATAAATATTTAATTTAATAATAAAAATAATGTATGTTTAGAGAGTAAACACATTTTGTTTTTAGACCATCTCTTCAATGAGGTTTTATATCAATATTATATGTAACGGAGAGAAAGAGAGAGAGAAATGTTTTTCAATTAAAATACTAACGTATTATTATAAACTCATCAATAATAAAATGGTTACGAATATGTTAAAATTATAATTATAATAAAATGGTTCTCGTCATAATTATTATAATTATTTTTTTTATTTTTTATTTGAAATGTAAACTAAATATATCTGCGCGTCTATTAATATACCGGTACATACAGCAGCGGGCAAAACACATTTTTTATTCTTTGAATTTTGCACGATTAAAATACCACACCCCAGTGTAATAATATAATATGAACAAAGTAATTCATCAAATACGTTTTATAAAATAAATTTTTTAATATTAATTTCAAGTTGAAATATGAAAATAACAAAAGAATACCATTTAGTAAAGCTTTGAAATTTATTTGCTTAATTTATTAATAATGCAGGCGCGTATGTTGTCCGCATGAATTATTTGAAAGAAAATATTTTTTTAATAAAATTTGGGTGTTTTTATATTAATAGATAGAGAGAGAGGATTCTAAATTATTGTAAAAGGAATTTCATGGAAAAATAAGCTTCGAAACATGTAATGTATGGTATTCAAAGTACGACATAATACTATTATTTTTATCAATCATAACCTAATAGAAAGACGAGTTTTGAATCGTCTATTGTTTTCTCTTTATAAAATTACAATAAAAATTGTTTTTATCTTTTTAGCTCATTGTGAATTATTTTCACTAAGCCTTTTGATTTATTATAAACGTCATTAAATACTTCGAATCCATTTTAAAGTCCCCATTCTCTCCTTCTCCTGCTCTTCCAGGTTGCATGTGACCACGGGTCATGATAGGTTCGTTGGGCCTTATGCTTCTATATTAAAAAAAAACCTGTATTATCTATGCCAACTCCATTCATATGCTTTTATGCATTTTCTAACATACTTAGAACCTTACGCAATTGTTTGCATGTTACACACGAGAGAATTTTCCCCAAATTAAATTATAAAATTTCTTAAAGATTTTTAATAAAGAAAATTGCTATGAAACACCCTATAATTTTAGTATTAGAATGAAATTTTTATACAAAGGAAGGAATCATAAAACGGAATTTTCTCTTAAGGTAATAAAACCGGAAATCCAATTTCAGGTAATAATAATATAAAATTCTTCGCTTTTAAAAGCGCAATTACGAAAATAAAAGAGAGAGGAAAAAATAAAAATTAATCCAACACAATTAAACCAAATTCGTAATAATAATTAAAAAGGATTAACTGTGTGTTTGTATGTGTGTTGAAATGAGAATTAGCACAAGAGAAGCCACCAGGTTTTGATTCCTGAGTCGGAAAAGAAAATTTTTCTTTTGGGGGCGTGATCAAAATTGGGGAGTTATCAAGTCATAAAAGTTGAGGGGAAACCATTCATCATCAGAGGGATATTAAATTAAGCAGGGACTTTTTAAAGATTATTCGCAATATATCAAAACAACCCCTTAAATAAAAAAATTATAAAAAATATTAGTTCTAATATTAAATGAATGGAATAGAGATGCTAAAAAAAAAACTCACCAATTGCAGATAGGGAGGATGAAAGACAAGATCATCTGAACGTGTAGAAGTCATCTGAAATAAAGAAAAAATGAATTAATAATCTAATAATTAAATAAAAGACAAAGTTTGTCAGACTGTTTGTTATAAACTCGTAAACTATTTTCATAGGGCTTTTTTCAAAATATAGAAAATTTTCCGAAATAGGTTTTAGGCTAATAAAGAAATTTTTTAATTTTAAATGAGCGAATTGATAGCTGAATATGTTACTAAGAAAGTGGCCAAGAGATATCAATTAAAAAATTGATTTAATGTTCATTTTTGACTACCGTAGTCGTATTCATCATCAGGACAAATAAATTGTAGTCTAATGGCATGAATAACATAAATAATGTCAGAATCAGTGATTTGATAAAAAGTGGAATCGCAAAAATTGAAATTGTCATTGAATCTCTTCCTAGGCTGCAAATTTATATTATCAACTTCTAGAATGAATTTTTATTCAAAAAAAAACAAAAATTAAAAACATAGCTACAAATTTTTTTTTTTAATTTTAAATGAAAGGTAAGAAAGATGATGTACTAATATAAATAAATTTCGAAATGTGATTAGCAAAGTTCATTTATAAAAGTTAATTGCGCTAGAGGTTGTGAGGTGGGGGGAGGAGGAGGAGGATTTCTTTTTAAATAAGACCATCACCCCTCCGAGAGAGAAAATTTCATTTTATGTTCTATAATATTAATGCAAGAAAAGGGCGCGCAAATAAAAGCATCAAGAAATATGCTTTCTCGGGTTGTTCTGTCATGTAAATAAATTCGATCTCTCTCTTTCTCTTTCACTTAATTACAGAAAAGAAAGAAATAAGACAAAAAAAAAAAAAAAAAGATGCTTTTAACAAGAGAGAGAAAGTGAGAGGTGAGAAATTTATTAAATTAATAAACGAAGGCGGCGATTTCGAATTTCGTTTCATTAAAGAGAAGAAACGAATATGATTTAATCATAAAAGACCAAGTGAGAAGAAATAAAACACCTATCACTGTTAATAATATTTACTTTGAATATTCCCTCTTCCTCTTTCATTTAATTAAAAATATGAGGAATAAAAAGAACACACTTAATCTCTTTCGGTGTGCTCCTTCCTTTTTTTGAAATTTTTTTTTTAATGACATTTTTATAATTTACAAACAATACCTTTAATAATATTTCGTTCATGTTTAGAGAACTCGTTCTTCTCGAGAGAGTGAAAAATGTCTGATGAGAAATACACAAATTTTAATTAACGATGGTCTTAATAAAAATTATAATCAAAAGTGGATGCATCCTAGCTCTTTTAGAAGAAGGTGCATGCAAATTTTTATTTATGTTTTTCATATTTCCACTAGACCAATAACTCCAAAATATTAAATATCTTTAATTTATTTAACTAATAAACATCAACTTTTGGTCACGAAACCGGAAGTTAATAATAATATATAAATTAATAAAAATAAAAAAAATCTTTTGAATTAAAAGCTCTTTATAAAGAAAATTTTAATTAAATTGAATCGGTCGGTTATTTGCTGATTACATCAGTTTTGTCATTTTAATTTAATTTCTATTAAAAAGACAAAAAATGAAAACAAAACGATCCTAGGACTAAATGAAATTACAAATCAATTAACAAAAATTTGTTTGTGTGTTCGAGTGTACGTGAGTCATTAATTCTTTCTCCCACTCCCAGGTGAGGTGGAGGGGGGGATGGGGCCTTCAATTTCACTTGATTATTCATCCAAATTAATTTTAGGGCGCTGCGTTTACAAATATTATTATTAGGATTAGGATTATGCAGATGTCATAATTAGAGTTAGTGCTTGATTAGTAAAGAATTTAATGGGACTAAACGCACATCACACAACTTTCTCTTACCTAGGAAAGCTGAGTGATGTGCTGTCACACCAGTTTTTTGCGTTGAGCTCTTTATAACAATGCACAGCCAATTTAATCAATATATATATATTATATGAAAGTAAAAAAAGTTTTTTTTTTTTTTTTTTTGTTATAACGATATATTACATATCTCGATTAATGTAACGATAGGTTTTGTTTATAGGCAATTAATGAAAAGGAGCGAATCACTGATCCTTGGAACATGGAACAAGAGCCTTGTGTCTACTCCAAGTGCAGCGAATAAAGAAATTATTGAAAATAAAATTTCAAAGAGCATAAACGGGAGCGGAGGGAGCGTTTTATAAAAGTGATAAAATGCCTCATTTCTTTTAAAGGCATCTTTAACAGATTGAGACATGTATGTCTGAATTTCATTAAACCAAATTTGCTTTACACGTGTCACCATGCTAAAAACATTTGAATCGTTATCATCAAAATTGGTATGATTTTAAGCTTTGTTTCTGATTTGTCGGAATTAATTCCTTAAAATAAATTCTTTCGTTAATTTAATTTTATCAAAATGAAATTGGCCAATTTATTGAACAAAAGTTTGTAAAAACCGGTAAATAAGAGAAATGAAGAAAATAACGAAAGGAAAGAGAGGAAAAAAAAAGGCGAATTTAATAAATGGCTGGGAGATAAGAAGATAGAGGAGGAGATGTCGACTCTTGTTTTGACATTTCCGCAAATTTACGATTCTCTCCGGAAGAGATTTCCGAAAGAAAGAAAAAAGATATTTTTCAAAAATTGAAACTAATTCATTCCTCATCAGAGCGGGAAGCGAAGCACCATCTCTTCTGTTCCATTTTAATTTTATTTTTTAAAAATTCTTTGATATTTTAGTTATCATTCAGTATCGTTTTGAAAATGTCTAGAACTTAGCAATTTGGCGTAAACTTTTATAAGAGGAGTTATTTGCAAAGTTATTAAGTAAGTAGCTTTGCACATCTCAGTGCCTTCAGTGGATCGTACAACTATTTAAGTAAGAAGTTCCCTTGAGAAATAGTAAATTATAAATATTCTATTAAGTATTAAAATAAATTGGACAAATTGCTCTTTCTTTTGTTGCGTTTTAAGATAAAAATCCAAGAATAATAAGAGGTAAAATATGAAATTTGATGATTTTGGTTTTCACATTCATCTCCGAATTTTAAATAATTACAAAGGTCATTTGACCTTTATAAATAAATATTTATTTGGCATCCCAAATCTTCACATTTTAAAATAATTAATTTAAATTACATATTTATAATCAACCTGATTTTTGAGGGGGGGCGTTCCGTTATATTGATAACACCCGGCCCATCTGTTCAGCTATAAATCAAACTTAGGAGATAATATACATATGAAAATTTATTTTTTTTAAACAAACCCAAAATTATAAAAAAGAATTAAAATATAATATCTTTTCCTAAATTAATTCATATTTTTCGTTATTAAATAAAATTTTGCTTCTCGGAGGAAGCAATTTTGACTCAAGATAACAAAAGGAAAAAGTAAAAACATTGTGAAACATTGTGCCCCCCTGTCCCTTGGTGAAGAATTACAGGTCTCGCCTCACATACCAAGCGGGTCAGTGGTTCGCTTCCACAAAAATTCATTTCTATTATTTTGGCTACCAATTAATTTAAATAAATAAGGACGGAGTCTAAATAGCCTCAAATGCCGAAAAAGACTTTCAAAAAAGGCACTTGTCCTAATATTATAATTCACCAATTTCTTATTGAATAAAGAGTGAAATTGAAAGAGAAAAGAGAGTTAAAATATGAAAATTTCGTTGATGTTTGTTTATAATTTGCTACTTTTTATCGGACCGATAAATAGCCCTTTCATCCCTCCCCTCTCCTGTACCATAGGTCTGTCGTCAATCCATCAAAGCCATCCAGTGCCACATCAGCACTAATGACGCCTAGTTCTCTATTAAAAGAATATCCAGTATAAAAAAAATTTATCATTTTATAAAAGAAAAAAAAACAATGTTGATAGCGTATATATATCGAGTGATATTCATATTTTAAAATAATAAATACATATTGGTTTATGTTAATATTAAAATATCACTTTTTTATTTTCATATAAACAAAAACATACAATTGTGAATAAAAAAATATACAAATAATAAATAGGGAGACCAGATTTTTTTGAGATCAACTGCGGCATATTAAAATAAATAAATTGAAAAATTGAAAGGTTACCAATTTTAAATTCTTTCCATTTAAAAAAGAGGAAAAAGACTTTATTTAGCTCTCAGATTTTTTGATCTTTTCATTTATAACTAAATTTTCCAAAGAGAAGATGCTCTCATTTAAGAAAGTTAATGATAGTAAGTTTTCATTTATTTATTTTTTTTTATACAAAATAAAATTTATTTGCTTCTTAAAAAAAAAAAAATTATTCTTTCCTCTTCTCCAAATAAAAACCCTGACTAGGTCATTGAAATTCACAATAGCAAAATCGGAATTGAATTAATTCCATTTTAAAGCGCATAACAAATGTTGGTTGAGTATAAATAATTAGGAATTTTAAAATTCACCAATTCTCGTTGATTAGAACAGCATTATGTTAATTGTTTTTCGCTTAATGTAAATATTAAAATGACTGAAATTTTGATATTTGTCCAGAAAAAAAAAAAAAAAACTTTATTTTGACATTGCGACTATAAAATTGAGATAGATTATAAGCTTGCTAATAGGAAATGATAATCAAAAATAAAATTTGAATCAATAAAACCGATGAATTAGATTAAATTAAAATTTTTTCTTGTTGAATGCATTTATATTTACTAATGGAGTTGATTCGGGAGGGGAGTTTCCAGGAATGCATCGAGCTCCCCAAATTACCTCCTATGAATGAATGAATAAACGAGTGAAATTTACAAATTGACAGACACACACACACACACAAAGAGTTAAATATTCACAAGAGTCCAAATTGATTTCAAATCAAATCACAACTTGCATTCATTTTTGATGCAAAAATTTGGCAATTTCTTCCTTACTTTGTTGTCTGAAGCTAAGCACAAAGCGAAAATCCGCCTCGGTCTATTGATGCCTAGCTCAAATCTCCGGTAAATTTTAAAAATATTTTAATAAATCCGAAATCTTTTGAAATTTTTAAAAGATGAAAAAAATTCTGTTTATTTTCACGACTTACTAACCTTCATATTTTTGATATACAACTATACATTATTTTGTAATATTAATGCTTTATCCTCTTTCTTTCTAATGGTGCATGAAGCATTTTTCGTCAAGTTGCTGAGTGGAGATTGATAAGGAAGGAAAATTGATGATGGAACAATAAATTTGGTCCGAAACGTTGTCTCTTTTGAATCAGTCAAAGTGGAAATTTAATTGGAATTGACATTAAAATATCTTCTTTGCTAACAATTTTAACGAAATAATACTCATTCCCAAAATTGTTCTATTTGTCATTATGAACAACTTTTGTTTGTATCTTTTTACCTTTAAATTGAAGTTTTAAGGATTTTTAATTTTTTTTTTTTTTTTTTTTTGTTTAACATCAGAAATAACATTTGCATAATGAGGCAATTACTCTTCAAATAACAGTCTGTAACATAACAATTGACTTTTTTTATTTTAAAAAAATCTTTTTTATATATGAAAAGACAAAGCCTCATAATTTATATCGCTTGACCTCGCAGTCATAAGACTCGCCCAAATAGAATTTTGGGCTTCTATGTGATTGTTATGATTGTAATACTTCCTTTACACTGCTACTACTATATTACTGAAACTATTTAAATTTCCCAAAGGTCCAAACTTCAAGTGAATGTAATAATTAGAGCGAATTATCTTAAGCATGTTGATTGAGATTGGTTTTATTTGAATACTGATTGAGGTGGACGACACGCATGCAATTGATCTCGCTCTCTCCTGTATGTATCCCCGACGGTACCGGTTGAAATGAGAGAGAAGGCTGGTCTAGTATATACGATTGGGGAGGAGAGGGGGGGGGGGGGCATTGTCAGCAATCAGAGAGAGAGAGAGAGTTGTCGTCTGACAGACCAACCAACCAAGTTGACCACACAATTTGCCAAATAAACACTGTGTAATCTACTCGCCTCAACTGACTGTCCCTCTCTTGAAATGAGAGAGAGAAAGAGAGAGAGCAGTCAACTGGAAGCCACATCAGTCGCATAACTATACTACAACTCTCTAGGGCCCCTCTGTCCCCCTTTTATTCCATCTTCTCCTCTTGAATTATGTTAAAAATCTATATATACTATATATATAAACAAATCAGACTCTACCTTTATTACACTACATAGAGCTGAAGATGAAATTAAGCGTTTAATTATGGAGGGGATGAATATAGATGCGGAATAAAGGGAAAATTAAGCTACCTTCTAATTAGGCTCATTCTAATATAGGATATATAAAAGAGAGAATTTTTTTAATGAAAAAAAAATTAATTTTTGTGTGATTAGACCTCCAATGAAGGAGGGGGGTTGGCATATCCAAATAATGCCTATGGTTACACAAAAACAAATATTAAAAATGCTTATATCTTTCAAAAGGGCAAAAGAAAAATTTTTTCAAACAAAAGTTGTTTACAATGATAAAATTAATATTTGAGAAGATAATTTTGATTTTGTTTAAACTTCATAGAAGTCCCATTTACTTTACCATTTGTGTTATAGGAAAATCTTAATAACTCAATAATAAAATTAATTTCTTTTACTTTATAATAATGTCTAGAGTGCAATCGTATATAAGTTTTCAATTTAACCCGAAACAGTTTTCAGATAATAAAATTAATAATAACAATCTTAGCATCTTTCATCTATTGAACATGTTCAAAAAAATTTTTGGGAAGGGGAGCGGGGTGGACCCACACCCGATCATTTTGAGAGAGAGCTCGGGGGGGAATTGAACTCAAGAATAATAAGACAAGGAAAAAAGAGGAAGAATATTCTGACATTCGATAAACAAAGAGAAATACAGATTGCCCGTTTTAGCTCCTGGCTTCATCGGAGGATTACAAGCAATATTTAACATACACCTTATTGTTTCTGATAGGTAATTATTTATTTGATAAATCTTGCTTGGTTTTTCGTGATTTCATTTCTAGAAATGTACGATGTGTTCTAAATTTTCAATAATTTTAAAATTAAATTAGTCATTACAAGGTTTGCTTTGTTGTTGTTGATGTATTTTATAAAACGATTTCTCTGTTGATGGCACATTTTTTTCAAGGCCTGAGACAGATACTGTGTCTGTGGATGACACATCTAAAGTGGGAAGGTAGAAGAGGGGGGGAGGCGTTTGGACATCTCTCAAGGCTCTTAAATTATGTCTCCAATTTCGGGGTAAAAAAAACACGTAGCACAAACAACATCAACAACACTTGGGATGATGATGATAATGATACTCATCCGGAATTACATGTCATGTGTACCAAAAGGGAAAAAGAATTTTTTTTTAAACTTTATATCCTCTTTAAGAGAAAATCTCAAAAAAATTTTAAATAAAAAATTGAGATTACTCAAGTTTTATTAAAATTCGCGAGTTTGAATAACGCCCATCCAAATATAATGATTGCTATGAGAATTGATCAAAAGTTGCCTATCTAATTTTTAATTAAGAATATTAGTAATTTCATTCTTATTCATGATTTTCAAAGTATATTGTGGATAATTATTGATTGTCTGATCTTATCAGCCAGAGGCGTATACAAGGGGGTAAAGGGAGTAATTGCCCCTCTCTTTTTTTTTTTTAATTTTAATTCTTTATTCGACTGCCGTGGCCATTTCTCTAAACTGTACAATATTAGGAGATCCTATCACTTAGGCTCAGATTCAAATTAGCAAATTAGCATTAATAAAGAACTCCTGTCTTGTACATCATCAACAATACATATATATATTAAATGTTGTGGAAGCTTACTGCGGTTGGGTCTAGGTCAAGTGAAATTTTCTCGCATTGGTTGTTGATATTAAATCGACGTTTCGGCTCTACTTCTGGAGCCATTTTCAAGAGTGGTGATTTAGGAAGTGAGATGATTTGTTTTCAGGATCCCAGTCTTGCTGGTCCCTAAAATGATAGGTGGATGTCTAAGAGATTTGGGTTTGTCTGTCAGATCTAGGGAGTGTGTGTCAATTTCCTTTTTATATATATATATAAATTACATTCATTACACCCCTTCCCCATGATTTAAGCCTGGATACGCCCCTGTCATCAGCCAACCATCCTCTCGCAAGTATTTGCTAAAGTGAATAGTTTTCAAAATATTATTCTGTGAGTGTTAAATAAAATCCGACGTTTGATTGATTAATGTTCAAATTTGCTTGCTATTGTTTATAAAACAAAAAAAAATGTTTAGACTATTCACATGTAGCTATAAATAAAAATTGATGAGCATTTTCCTGAAATTGTCAAATGTCATCCATTTTCCGACAGTTGAGGAAATTTTTTTTCTAAATGGCTCATTGATATTTTATCAGTCTTCAAGTGTCTAATTTTATTTAAATTGAATTATTATTAGACTTAGAAACAATTAATTTAATTTTATTAAACGGTAACTGTAGTATATACTCATTTACAATCACTATCACTCCATTAGAAAAAAAAATTATCTGGAATTGTCTGGAATTGCAACCAGGTGTCAGGTGTGCTAGCAATCACACCCACAGACGGGTTCGTTTCAATGAAGATCAGCAGTAAAATGTGACTCTGGGAATGAAAAAAGCGTATAAAATGCCCCATTAAAATATTTGTCTGATATACACTTAGCGATAAAAAAAAAGCAAATTAGCGCCTCGCGCAATTCTTAATCATTTTTTTTATCATGCAACAACTTGTTTGAAATTTATTTTTCTTTTAATCAAATGATTGCTTAAAACTTGTCTATTTTTAGAGGTTAATTCTTGAATTCAATCTTTTGGACGTTATTCTTTAGAGTTCATTAAACGCATGGAATAAAATCCCACCATCTGCTTGTTATATATCGTATATGGTACATAGACTACTATACATAGCATGATGATGAAAGCGTGGAATTTATTTGGCCGTCGCTCACGATCCCATCTGTTACCTCTCTCGGATTGTAATTAAACTCTTATATGTGCCGTATATAGTTTATATGACAATTTAATTTAAGGCCCGCCGATGCAATCTTTCTCCCCTTACCCCACCTCAATGCCTGTCTCTCTCTTTGTATATTGGAATATCCGTGTCCGCATATCGTCGGCTCCAATCAAATTACAAGACCAATTTACGCCCGGGCCCTTTCGCCGGATAATAAATACAATTATGGCTACATTTACACGAAGGGTCGGAAGGAGCCCTTAAAGCGAGACATAACTTAATTGCCAATTTCGCTAGATTAAAATTTAAAAAAAAAAAAAAAATTATTCATAACGGAACGGATAATAGAAAGAAAGTTAATCAGAACTCATAAGGGAAATAAATAAAAGTAGGTCTTAGGTTTCGACGATCGTAATAAATATTAAATAAATAAATAAATTATATAAATTTAACAAATTTATATTCAGAAAGTCAAAAGCTCAGCAGGAGTGAAAATTAAGCAAAAATCATCATTAAAATATTATTATAGTATTTGTACTTGTAGACGACTATAGCGCATTTCTCCAAAGCTAACAAATAACCAAGAAGTGCGCATGAAATGTCGACAACAAGAATGTATTTGTTTAAATTTGGTCTTGGCTCAACCCGTATATATATATATATATATTTTATTAGTATTTGCCCTTTATTTTATTTTTGCGCCTTAAGCTAACACTTTGGTTCTATTTGGGAACATCATCATAGGTTGAAGATATTTTTCACAAATTTACATTTCTAATGACATAACCTCTGTCTATTATTGGTTGACGAACTACTGATGGAAACTGGTTGACTCATCACTCAAACTCTCGAGGTACTTCCTAAAAGACATTCGAATAATAATTATACATCCACACAACGTAATAAAGTTATGAGGAGTATTAGTTAGAGCTAGTCCCTTCTTCTTGTCTCAGCTCAAACATTCATGATTGTTTTTTATAGCAATTGTAGTTATGAGAATTATTTTATGTCATAAAGCCAAAAAAAAAAAAAAACGTTAATTTATTGAAAAACTAAATTTACAAAATATTAAGTTTATTTAATTGAAATTCAATAACTGCCATAAATGTGTCTCTCTCTCTCTTGGGAAAAGGAAGAGGTGGGGAGGGGGGATGTTATTAATGTTTGAAAATTTCCCAACTGTCTCAGCTCTCAATTGAGAGTTTCACTTGATTTCTGAATATATAATATAATTATCAAATAATTTTCACTTGCCCTTCCTCCCTATCGTCTCTTGTGCTGCATCTTCGTATTCATCTTGGAGACTAAACTTGTAAACCACAAATGATAAATTTGTACACAAATAAACTTAATTATTCGGAAATTCATTTCAATTTAATAGAAGATAAAATCTTATTATATCTTCTCTAAGAAACTTGTAATTAATGGTTTGAATTCCCTCCTCCCTCTTCTTCCTGTCATCGACTTTTCATCAATTTTTTTTTTTATTTTTAATCTTTCTCTTTTATTATATATAGTCACAGTGAAATCAACATTAAGAACCACAAGAAAAACAAAAGAAATGTATCGTTTAATATAAACACAGCAGATATCGCTATTATTTTTCTAATGCATATTCATTTCATAAATAATCAAAAATACACCTTGGTTCTTGGTGCATTAAGATTCATGGTATGTTGTTTATAAATAATTTCTGGTTCTAAAATAGTATCAGTATCAAAAAGTTTTCGACACTCTCTTATTTCCCACGATGAGAACAAAGAATAAAAAAATCTTTAATAATGTTACATTTCAATGCTAATTTTGTGAGATAAAAAAATCATTTCATTCCATTTGGATTTGTTGGTATGGTAACTACTTGCGCAGCCGGCCTTTCTATGGAAAGTTCAATACTTGATTTTTTTCCTATCTATGGGGCACACAAAAAAGAGTAATTTAATTCAAAGAATCTGAAAAAAGAATATCGAATCTAAAAAAGATAAATAAATAATTAGAATGCTTTAAAAACAAATTGTAGACTATTTTTTCTTCTTTAGAAGCGTGAGAGGAGTAAAAGTAAAAACTTTTGAAAAAATTTAAAACGATCCCTAGATATCAAATATCTTGAAAATTTGATACCTCTTGAAGCTAATAGCTTCTAAAATAGTCAACTTGGGAGCGTTGTGATCGTAGCCAAAAAAAATGCTAAATTTATATTTGCATATATTTAATAATTTTTGTATAATTATTAAAATTTTTTTGTGATTTCCTATTTTCCTTAGTATCTTCAATATTTAAAGATAATATATAAAAAATTTCAAAGCGCCAGTTCAACCGGGAATTACTTAAATTCACGTGACGAGGAAACTGCACTTCGCTATTTTTATATAGACATAGATGACATTCTCTCCTTATTTTAGAATGTTAATGAATACCACTTGTTGAAAAACTACTGATACTGATAGAAATACGAAAAAATAAGAGATAGAGAAATTATTATAAGAACATACATGATGTGCATTGTTGTCATTTGAACATCTAAACACACTTTCCACTACAGACAATTTCAGTGGCTTGATTTATTCGTTGTAATAAGTGTTGTTTTGCAAAAGACAAAGAACAAATGTGTATGTGTAGTGGTAAGTAGCTTTATTATCCAAATGCCACAAACCATTCAAATTATTATAAATTTTCTCCAAGTTCATGAATCTTATTATATTATTGGAGAATTTCACTGATTGGCTTAAAATTAAAATTAATTTAAACTCTTTAATCACCAATTTCTCCCTTTTTTTTTTTTTTTTTTTTTTTTAATTCTAATAAATAAATAAATAAATATTATAAATCTATCAGTGATTTGAATTATAAGAAAGAAACGGTCTAAATAAATAAAAAATTGACGGTTTTCGTTGTTATTATTATTATTATTAACAAAATACAGGGCGTTGCCAGAAAAAATATTGTTTTGATTTCCTGCTAACGTCACTTTGATCTTTGTAAGGTATAAATTAACTGACCTAATCGTTTGAAATTGAATATGAGATTATATCCATCATGAGCAATATCAATTTCACCCTTTTAAATTTTTTACCTTACCTCATAAATAGAATCATTAGAAGAAAATCGAAACGTTTTCTTTTTTGGTAATATAATAATAATCTAACAACGAATAAAATTAAAATAATAAAAATAATTAATAAAATGGAGAGAAATAAACACTTTTTATTAAAAAAAATAATAATAATAATAATTGTAAATTTTATATAAAAGACATCCATTTAAAAAAAAAATCGACCGCCACGCTAGTATAAGAATGAGAGAAAAAATTTTCACTAAATTTCTGGGAATCATTGATCCTTCAGCAAAAAATACCCGAATAACTATTAAATATATTATGACTAAAACCTAGCCCAGAAGAAATATCGGGGCGTATATTAATATATTATTCAAATGAAAAGGTAGATCTTTTTTTTTAATTCCTATAGATGGTAGATGAAAATATTAAAAACGTTTGGTAAAGTGAAGATTGCTTAGAGAATATTATAATTTTATATATCCTATATATATATATATATTCTATATATTTCTATTTATTAAGTTTTATGGGCTTTGATGAAGGGGGATCGAAACTTTTTTTTTAACAGATCTCTCTGATATATTTTTAAATCAATTTCAAATATTATTTTTATCTTAATAAAAGTATGCTATTTAAAAATTTTAATGAAAAATGACTCACGTCATTTTCCCGAACGTTGAAAGATGTGAATATGACATACAGATTGGTGCCCAAGTAAATTTTACACTTGAGTCCTAATTATATGAGTGTCATTTCAATTCGTAGCGGTGGTAGAGGACCATTTATTACTTAAACACCCAAATAAGATTTTCTATATTAAAAAAAAAACATTTTGGGGACATAAGTTTTACCCTCCCTCACTTCGTTGATCCGATGAGGAATATTCTAAAAAATATTTAATAATTTATCTAATAAAAAAATAACTTTCTTTTTTTAATAAAAATTTTTTAGCACAGTTTATAAATATTTTAGATTACAACTTAGGGCCCAATCGATGAGTTCTTTAATTACTTTTTTTTCTCTTAAATTTTTGGGCGTCCTCAGGCTCTTGCCTCATTCTGTCAAAGTTTAAAATGGATGTCTTACGCTGAGAGTTTACTTTTATTATTAGGAGCGAGAGGTGATTGTTGCGTTAAGTGAATAATTGTTGTCTGCCTTTGGAGGTGTGTTTGCTTGGTTCGAGTGTTTCAGGGCTAATCGACCAACAAACAAACAACAACGCGTTTGTCTTTTCTTATAGAGGCGATTATTTCTCTTTCTCTCTATCTCTCTCTCTCTCTCTTTCTGTCTCTCTCTCTCTCTCTTTCTAACCTTCTCTCTATCTCTCTTTATCTCTCTTTGGTCTTTTTATTATTTCTTTAGTTCGATTCCAAAATGGCTTTTGACCCAAACGGATTCTTAAATAAAAAAAAATTCCGTAGCCGATTCTTTCTTTCTTTTTATAGAAGGTTGAGATTTTTTGTTTTTTGTTAATTTGTAGTTTTGTATTTGGATTCTTTTTTCTCTATCACTCTATTTAATGATTAAATATTTCCACTTATAAAAAAAAATAAATAAATAAGTAAAAAAGAAGTGTTAATCCTCTTTTCTTTTGCTTAGTTCTGATAGATGTGGCTACCATTTCTTTTGTTTTGAAAACAAACCTTAATATTTAAGCAGAGTTTAATTAAGAGCATAAGTAGAAACCTTCACTATATTCCGCATAGAATCTTTAAGTGAAGTCAGCAAACCCCTGGGGTTCCTTGAGTTTACAGTCAAGTGGCGGAAGTCACTTGTTAAATAAATAATAAAAATTTTATTATATTATATCAAAAAGAGCGAAAAAAACGCGGATAATTTTTTTTTATATTATAATACTTTTCAGCTGTTTCGGTCCCTTGATTAGAACGTGAGGAAGGTGTGCATAATGTAAATATCAATATGTGTATAGACAGATATTTCAAAATGTACAAGGGAGCGAAACCATTTGGGAAGTAATAAATAGAAAAGAAAGAAAATTTGCTGAATTTCTTATTTCTTTTAATAATTATAAATTCTAGCAAGTTAATTGAAAATTTATTAGATTTGGATATCACACACCATTTTGTCAAGATGGACGTTTTAACCAACAAACTTTGTACTAATCATACAACTAATAGGATAAAAATATTTCGATTTCAATCTCTGAAGATGATCGAATGTTGATAGTCAAAAAGTTGTTAATAATAAATACATAAACTTTAAAAAATTCAAAGGGCTTAAAAATATCTTTAAACTAGCAACTATATAGTTATACGTTGTGAAAGCTTGCCTGGACCCCAGATAAATTAATTAACCGCATAAATGGAGGGACATGCAGGAAAAATATATTATATTTTCTAGTTTTATCTATTATAAAAGGCTCTTCCAAAGTGATCAAACCTCTGAAACAATTTGGAATAAGGCAAGGAATATTTTTTGTTTCTTTTTGTGGGCTTAATACTTGCTCTAAAATTAACCTTTGAATATATATTTTATTGTTTTTTGGCAATTAAAATAAAAGTACAAAAAAAAACTAACATAAGATTAAATATTAAATTTAGTTAGAATAAATAAATTTTTTTATTGCTGGCAAATGTATGTAAATGATGAATAAACACCCTGTGGCAATCAAATGGGAAAATTCCCACTCTCTCTCTCTCTCTCTCTCTCTTTCTAATCTTTTCTAAAAAAAAAAACCACAATTTTGATATTTCATATCCATCAAATAAAATTTTTTTTCTTTTTTTTTTCTTTTTTTTTTTTTTTTGTTTAAAACTTCAAACAACTCGTTAGCTGATTTAAAGAGAGACATATATTCATTATTGGAATATTCTTTGATATCCATTCCAACGATCAACGAGATTTCAATAACAAAGCCCACAAAAAAAAGTTGCTATTTTTTAATGACATTTAAATCAATTACCTAAATTAATAATTCATTTCAAGAAACCTTATTAAATTTCGTTTAAAATAATGATATAAAAAATTGTGGGTCGATATCCTAACGTAAGTGCTTTATTCGTGTGTATATATATGCAAAATATCAAAAAATTTTAATTTTTCACGGCTTTCGATAAATTCTCATTTTAATATAATAATTAAGGAAAAATTTTTTTCGATTCAGGGGTTCTAGATATATAAACAAAAATTATTTTTTGGGTCCTATGAAAAGTGAAGATATTTAAACAAAAAGTTGGGAGGGGGGTAACTAAATCTTCCCTTTTATTTATTATTCGAAAAAATATTTTGTTTTTCATTTGAAATGTAAATCGAATTATAAATATAGATTTTACTTCAATGTAAATCCGATATTATTATGAAAACTATCTCTGTGAACATTTATAATATTACAATACATCAGTAAATAAATAAATACAGAGAGAGAGACGTGGAGTCGTCATTAAAACAATTGCCAATTAAATTAATTATTCCTTTGGTTATTGTTATGGGTGTTTTTTTATTTATTGTTAATTCGTGAAACAAAAATTTTAAATATTTTTAAATCAAATTTTACATGAGAGTTTTTTCTAAATTAAATTTTGAAAATGAATAATCTTCACTTGAGAAAAATTCATATTCAAATCAGAACAAAATTTTATGCAGAACATGAGTAATGGTTGGAAATTGCTCTTGGAATAAATCTAAAGCTCCAAACTCAACTTTTTTTTAATTTCTGAAAAGGACAAAGTTTCAGGCGAAAATGAACGCATAGGCAACCTATATCTAGGCTGACATTTTATATTAGAACCCTCCTTAAGAAATAATCACTTCATTCATTGATGCCAGATTTGGCACGATCTAGTTAGTAACTATAGAGTAACTTCGATTGGAATATAGTAAGTTCCCCAGGAGGAAGCATCACTTATAAAGTTGGATAAATTTTTGATCCTGGGCTGCCTAAACCTTAGGATTAAAAGTTTAACTGCTTTCTCTCATAGGCTAATCACCTCCTCCTCACCTTCAGGAATTGTTTTTTCCACCTAATATTATTTAGAAATAAATTGTTATTGCAAAAATTGTATGTTGCTCTTATTCATCAGCCATTTATTTTTAGCTGCAAATCCCTAATTTCTATTTTAAAGGCCACATCAGATTCTAGCTAGTTTTTTTTTTCCATCTCTAAATTCGCCTCTAAATCTTTCCCAATTAATTTTCTCTCTTATCAGGTTTGTTTAATCAAATTGAATATATGATATGATTTTTTTTTATTATTATTGCATATACGCATATATTTTAAAAAATGCTGAAAATGATAAAGCTAAAATTTATTATTAATCAGATAAGTGGAAATATTATAATAATTAATATGTATAATAAACCGAAATGGTAAGTGGATTTCAAACATTGGTTCAATTTTCAAGTTGGAATTTTTATATTTATTCCAATCAAAAGTGCAAATGATTTATTTTTTGTATACATATATAATAAACACTCCCGGTGTAAAATGAATTATTAGTTTGTTTATCAGTAGCGGAGCGAAAAATTTATAATAATAGAGGGGAGGATTCAACATTGACGGTCTCACTCTCCCCTCCCTACCTCCAAACCTCCATCTGATAAGAAATCAGCTAAGATTTTAGCTAAGTATCGTCGGGCTTTGAAAGAAAAATGGAAAAATTCCTCTCTATATTTGTTTTTTGGCCTCTAAATAAAGAGATCTCTAACACTTCTTCGGAGCTACGTGACTGTTATTTATCATTAGGCTAATTAAATTGTCGTAATAATAATTATTTAAGACAAATTCAAAGAGGAAAAAGAAAAGTCACGTTTCTTTTTTTTTTCTTAACTATTATTGTAGTCTTTAGTACCATTCCTTTTTTGAAGTTAGGCTTTGTAAATAGATCCAAGACCGGCCTTTTAGTAATGGGTTATTATAGGAATTGAAGTGAGGAGCATATTAAATTAAAAACTTCACCTTCCGAGTGTGAAAAGTTTAACTCACTACAAGGCTCAGATTCGTCCGTGCCTTGAGTATTGCTCTATCCTGTAGAGAGGGGCTTCTCAGCAAGCTCTCTTTTCCCTTGTCGCGATTCAAAGGCGTCCATCGGACACTGCCTCTTCGACCATATAAAAGTATCTCTGCAAACATTACAGATTTCCATGGTCGAATTAAAATGCATCATTCCCCCTATATCCCCATGAACTCCCGTGATTGGAACAACCTCACTGTTTCTATCTTCCCTAAAACTTATAATCTATAAAGTTTCAAATCCAACACCAATAAGCAACTTTTAAAGTCCTTACTCTCTCTTACTCCTGTGCTTCCTGCTTGCATGTGACCACTGGTCATTATAGGTCCGATGGACCTTATAATTCCATATCCAAAAAAAAAGAAAGAAATAAAAAAAGAGTTAATCTCTCAAATTAAGTGAAGAAAACGAAATATTAAAAAACAAACAAATAATAATTCCATTATCTTTTAGAATACATTTTTTAATTCAATGAGAATAAATTAGAGCCTTTATTGTGTGGAATATTTTAAGTTCAATAGGAAAGAAAGGGGAGCCAGAGAAAAAATAAAAATAGTTTCGAGCACTGATAGTATTCCTCTTCAAGGACAAATAGTAAAACAAAAAAAAATAAACATATTATTGAGTCATACGACTCTTATTTGTTGCTAGTATGATTAGCGCTCTTCTTTCCAACTGGGAAGGGTACAAAATCCGACTTGGAAATTGAACCAAATGATTCCAGTTCGTGAGATGAATAAACAGACAACAAAGGTGAGTGAAATGACAAATAAATATAAATATGAATAACTAATTGCAGAGATTTTATTGTTTTAAAAAATATATATATATATATAAATATATATATATATTATTATTTATTTGATTGTTGTAGCGAGTATTCCGAGTTGATTGGTATAGAAATACCCCTTCTGAGTATTTCTATATACTATTATTTTCTTCTATATCTTCAATCCCTACCCCTTCTCCTCTATCTCTCTCTGTCGTCTCTGTGCCCCGTGCATGCCTTGACGAGGCCTCCTGCATGTCTTTGTCTACAGTATAACATCAAGAAGCGAGAGGAGGTGACCGAGATGCCACAGGAGGAGCCCAATCCACTCATGAGAAAGAAGAAAACACCGGAGGAGCTAGCGAGAGAAGCTGAGGCTGAGGAACAGGACGAGTTCACGAGTAAGGGGGTCCCAGGCACGCATCCGCAATTCGCATCATCGCCTCTCTCTCTCTCTCTCTCTCTCTTTAAATGTATTTTACCGAAAATTATCAAAAAGATATATTGTTCTAATCATCAGCTCAATCAAACTTTGAAATCTAGAATCTTAGAAATAAATGATAAAGTATCTATTCTTTATTCTTAGAGGAAAATTTTTTCAGAAATACGTATCCTGAGGGAAAGCGTTAGTATTTACTTGATCCTACTAATCTAAAAGTTTATAGAATCATTAAATAATGAACGCTCACTGATTGGTTAAGAGACTTTTGGGAGGTCCTCACTTTAATCATAAACGTGTGGTTTAGGCAATCGGCTTAATAGTAAATCCAGATTGTATTTTATCCATATGTCTCATTAATAATTGGCACATACAAAAGATTTCTTTAATGGCTGCTCTTGACCAATATCCTATGTTATTTGAAGATATTGGTAACCTTAAAATAATTAGCCTCATTAGTTAATTATTCACTTCATATTCGTGATTACTTTTTTTTTCAAGTTCTACTGTAAATATGTCTAATTTGAAGAATGAAATTATAAGTCAATCATATTTACAGATATTTCGATAGATGTGACATCTATCTTGTAAGTGTCTTTGTCCAACAATCAAAGAATCAAATGCTAGGCAAATCAACACCATATTATTTATATTTGATAAATAGACAAAGAAAGTCCAATATATTCACTCTTATTATGAATATGATAGATGTCATATCTGTAGTAGTATCTGAAAATGAAAATTGTAAGGCGTTAATTTGATTCTTCTATGTCAAAATGGCTGGTCTAGACTATCTTCAGAGTTAAATGTAAGTCAGTAGTGAGCATAACAAGTAG
Organism: Anisolabis maritima; assembly: GCA_010014785.2. Taxonomy (NCBI): domain Eukaryota; kingdom Metazoa; phylum Arthropoda; class Insecta; order Dermaptera; family Anisolabididae; genus Anisolabis; species Anisolabis maritima. The sequence continues at coordinate 33,621 of JAAAKE020111574.1, forward strand.
CATTTGTGTTAGTAGAGAAGGATCTCTAGATAATTTTTTAAATTATAGCATATCCATTAAACTCTGAAGGTACGGTACGAAAAAATTGATCTTTATCGACAGAATTTTTCAAATTAATTTTAATAAAAACAATTGATGCTGATAGATTAAAATAATTATAAATTATCATTTGAATAATAAAAAAGTTTTTAACTAAATTTACAAGAAAAAACAGATGACGTTTTACACAATTGATTTCAAACAAATCATTAAAAGTAAAAATCTAAAAAGGGAACAATTTAATTTCAAATTAAAAAAAAAAATAATAAACGTTTTAATTTTTATTAGGACCATCCTCATGCCAAATGTTATTGTTTTTATTTTCTCTTATTCACAAAGAGTTCTTATTTTCATATTTAAAAATAAAACAACGTCATCTTAATTTTAATTAATAAACTTTTGTTGAAGATGGGCATAATAAAAAATCGAAACTTTATTATTCTTGTTTTATTTTTTCTTAAATTTTCGGTAAAATACATATTTTATTTTTTGTTTGTTTATTTATTTGTTTTTAATTTGCGTTATGCAGCTGAATGGCAAAAAATAAACGTTAACAAACAAACAAACAGCGCACGTCAGGGCAGGGGATAAATAAATAAATAACATTAGGTTAGTTTAGTATAGATGAGTATAATATAGATGATGATATAGAATAAAATACAGAAAATAGAAGGAACAAAGAGTATAGATAAATATATTTAGAAACCAAATGGACTGACATGTCTAAAATTATATGTAGCTAATATAAATACTTTATAATATAAAATTTAAACAATACTTTCCAAATAAGTTATGGTATAAAATAAAACATATATTTCAACGAATATAAATTTTAATTAAATTTTATTTTGATGAAGTTTTACGACAATATTTTTTGGGGTAAAAATAAGAAAAATTTAGAAAATTGCAGATTTTGAATGAGGAGTTTGAATAGTTAAGAAGACTTTTGCAATGAATTCAATAGTTGTCCATCTGTCCATCAAATTTGAAGAATTTAGGCCTCAAATCCCTTCAAATTCTCCCTTCTTGACCCATAATTTTAAACTTTCCTTTATATTTATGTCAATTTTCAATTAGGTCTAGATATTCGAAATATAAGCAAAAACAAATTGAAAATCAAAATACTTTCCCTTGAAGTGCTAGAAATGAGAAGAGAATAAGTAATAAAAGGAATATTACTATTAAAGAATACATTTCAAATAACTCTAACAAGAGCAGGTTAGGGAAAAAAAAGTCGGTTATAGCTCATCATCGTCGAGAAACTAACCAGTTCTGAGCCTGAATCTCATAAATCTGATGTCTTTTCTTATTTCTTCTTCACTTAGGTTATGAATATTTGATTGGAAATATTAATATAGAACAGTGGCGAATTACTTTACTTGGGAGTCCTGAGCGGTAAAATGGCCCCTATTTTGTTAAACTAATTTAATTTGATAACTTTCTCAAAATGTATAGTAATTTTTTATTTTAAGGATTCATTTATTAAATTAAGGACTTTAATGTAAAAAAGATAATGAAAATAATGAGTTTATTTACGTTTTTATTGTGGATTATGGAAATATCAAGAAATTTGAAGGTTCGTGGGCACCGAGACCGCCCACCGTTTAACCCGAGGCGGCCTCTGTTATAGACTTTAGTAATAGAATAAGAAAAACACATTTTATTTATAACATAAATAAGGAGCCTATTTTTTTAAATAAAGATCGTTTAAATGTTTTTAAGAGATCGATGCTAACGAGAAAAAGAAGAGACGAAGGGAAAAAAAGGCATATGAGAGGAGGGTAGAATTCGATTGAGAAGGGAGTAGGGGGAACGGAAGAAGAATTCCGCCAACTTTGAGACTTTTTTCTCTCTCTTTAAGACTCTGCAAATGGCGATCGTTCATTTGGCTCGACTGACTGATTCTCAGAGACTCATTTCTTTCTTTCGGGGCTGTAAAATGGCTTATTGCAAAGCAGCAGCAGCAGAGAGTGTCGCAGCTATTTGTTCAATCTGCTCCAATCAAGGGACATCGCGCTCTCCTAGTTTGATCAAATCGAAAAAGAAGAAGAAGGAAGAAATATTATTAGTATTTGGCCAAGTTGACAAAAGAAATTAAGCCCAAGTTTATATAAAAATTAGTTCCTTTCTTATTTAAGTTTGGAACAAATATCGGGGAAAACTTTTTTTTTCTTTTGATAATAAAAAGAATAAAATTACGTATTATCGATTTCGGAGAAAAAACCTTATTAAAGATGGAGAGTTTTATATATCCCATCGAGAGTTATAAAAAAATATCATGCATTTCATTTATTGACTTGAATAGCAACACAAAGCCAATGTAGCTTTATGTCTCGATCAGACGTAAAGAACTTCAGATATAAAATTTAATTATTTAAAATATAAAAAATTGCAATGGGCGAAGAAAAATGTAAAAATTTACAAAAGTTGACATATTTCGCGGTAACTCATTCGGATAAATGTATTTAATATAAAATTACAGCGAAAGGTTAAAAGCTAAATAAAACGAATAAAAATTACCTCACTAGTGCAAATGAATATCTTTTTGGCACGCATCTTTTCTACTGGCGCAAATAATGCTTTAATCCTCTCTTACGTTGTTCTTATGCATTAAAACATGAGCCACCTTTACCCTCCTTAAAACCTATTTTAAATGACAATAAAATAAAATTCTCTCTGTCTGATAAAATAAATTATTATTGCTTTAAAATAAACACAGAGGAAAATGAATTGTCATCTTTAAATCGGATATTCTTAATTTTATTTTATTTTACTTATTTACTTATTTATTCTTCTTTAAAGCAATAAAGAATTATCTTTTCAACTTTTTTACTTCTTTTTTTTTAAGGCGACTTTTTAGAGAGAATTTGTAAAACAAAAGTTTAAATGTTAAACAAACAAAATATAAGTTAGATTATTGAAAAAAAAAAAAAAACAAATATAGGATTACTTAACAGATTTAATTATAAAATACCGCTAAAACAAAGTTGATCCATTTTAATTTTATTAAAACTAAAAATTGGCCTTAATTTAATTAAAAAAATTTTCGCAGTAGAAAATAAAAAAGAATATTAAATCTTTTAATAACAAGAATGTCTGTCCCCCGATCCGTCCCTCTCCTCATACGTCTTCTGGAATATTTAATTAATAAAAAAAATATTAAACCAATATAAAACAACTAATTTAAAAATTTTTGGGCAAGTCAGAGTCAGATTTACAGCTAGTAGGGCCCGGAC
>JAAAKE020111575.1:0-16657 GCA_010014785.2 Anisolabis maritima
GGAATTTCGTGTGTTGATTAAACACTGTTTTTTGATGGGAAAAAATACTGTTCAAGCAAAGCAATGGCTTGATAAGTGTTTTGGAGATTGTTCCATCGAAAGCAACCGTCGAACGTTGGATTGCTGAGTTTAAACGTGGCCGTACAAACACCGATGATGCTGAATGCTCTAGTCGCCCGAATTCGGCAGCTTTTCCAGAAAACATAAAAAAAAGTGCCCAAAATCGTTTTGGAAGGCCGTAAAATGAAGTTGCATGAGATAGCTGATACCTTAAAGATATCAGAAGGCAGTGAATACTCTATTTTGCATGAGCATTTGTCCTTGAGAAAGCTGTGTTCAAAGTGGGTATCGCTTGCTCACACTGGACCAAAAACAGCAACCCGTCAGAGCGCTGTTTGGAGCTGTTTAACCGTAATAAACATAATTGGTATGTGACAATGGATGAAATAATATGGATCCAGCACTACACTCCGGAATCAAATCGTCAGCCAGCTGAGTGGATAGCAGCCGATGAAAGCCGTCCGAAACGACCAAAAACGCAAATGTCGGCCGGTAAGGTTTTGGCCTCCGTATTTTGCGATGCGCAAGGTATTTTATTCGTAGACTATCTTGAGAAAGGAAAGACAATCAATAGCGAATATTAGTGCGTTTGAGGGAAGAAAAAGCAGCCCTAAATGCAAAAGAAAGAAGTGCTCCTTCACCAAGACAATGCACCGTGTCACAAGTTGTTGGCTATCATGGCAAAATTGCACGAATTGAAGTTCGAATTGCTTCCCTATCCCCCATATTCTCCAGATCTAGCTCCCAGCGAATACTACCTCAAAAAAAATTCTGCAGGAAAAGAGATTTGCGTCAAATGCTCAAGTTATAGCCGCCTATTTTGAGTCCAAAGATAAATCGTTCTACAAAAAAGGCATCGAAATGTTAGAGAAGCGTTGGAATGAATGTCCACTCTTGAAGGAGACTATGTTGATGAATAAATAAAGTCGAATTTTGCAAAAAAAAAATGTTTTTTTAGTAGTTAGCCTCGGGACTTATTGAGTGATATGTTATATATATTTTTAAAAAACATTGATAAAGATATTAATAATATATCTTTTTTAATAATAAAATAAGAAAAAAAATTAAACCAACAGAACATAGTGTTCCGAGGCGGTCGCCCTTCCAAGTACTAAGCATACCCGATGATTAATAACTGGTGATCAAAAGAGAACGAGTGCACCCAATATAGTATGAACGTTGGTTGCTTATTTAAAAATAAATATTTTTTCAAAAATTATAGAATTCATTTGGTTTAAAATTAATTTTTTATAATTATTTTATATTCTTATAATGATAATTTAAATCAGGGTTATCAAAATTATTGGGTTCGTCTGACTATTTGCCATACAAGGGTATCATATTCATCACACTAAAGCATTTTTAAATCAACGAAGAAATAGCAGAATTAATTAATGCCACTGATAAACAATATTTTGATGTTTTTGTTTTTATAACTACACATAATTTACAACTAAATTTGTCAATTTTGAGTGTCTTATTTAAAAATGCTAATAATATTTTCTCAATTGCCAGAATTTTTGTTTGAAATTTTTTTTAAATGAATTGAGTTTACCAATTTAAGGTAAGCTGGGTAGGAAGCACCTTTCCTACTACACTAGCACTAGATACGCCCCTGTAACTACTGAATCAGCATGATTATCTATTATACGTATTAATGTCAATTATATTTTCCTTTTCACAAATATTAGATAAAATTCTTAAATTTTTAATTCTCCCGCGATGTGGCGCCATGACGTTTTGGATCACGTGACACATATAAACAAAAATTGTTAAAATTATTTGTTTTAATCATTATAACCTACTTTCCATGTTTTTATTTTATTTTTTTTTTTCTTCTAAATTAAAATGTATACATTATAATGAATAGAAGAAAATCCTCTCTAAGTGATAATATCCCATTGTCACCTAACAAATCGAATAGTGAAAAACTCAAAGTTTTAAGTCATCAAAAAACTGTCAATGTTGAAGATGAATTACAACTGGAAAATATCTCTAATGTAATTTCTTATTTTTATCTTTTACTGCAAATTTTATTTCTTTATTTAGTTATTTAAATATTGTCACAAAATAAAATAGGTAAACTCCATAGAGTAAGTTAGTACTAGTTTTCTAAAACTAAAAAAAATGAGAATTTTTATAGCATATATTGAAATATAATATACAAATTTTATAATGTTGGCTACTTTTTCCTGTAAAATTTGAAACTATAGTCCAATCGTTTTCAATGAATTATTGCTGGAGATTGTGGAGAGGTTCTGGACCGCTTGATCCACCCTAGGTTAAGTGAATAATTATCATAAGAATTAAACAAATTCAAAGACTCATTTGTCAAAAAATTAACGATGATATTTAATTTTTCATGACTTTAGAAAGGTTAATAATACATCTTAATATATTAATTATTTATTTTGATGAACAACTTTTTTAATATTATTGAAATTATAAAATTATTATGTTACTATCAAATGTAAAAAATGAAAATATTTTGATTTTGATGTTTTTTTTAGTGATGGAAAACTATTTATGATTTATTTAATCTGTCGATTTGTCCTATTTTCATGTGAGTCACTCTAGCTTTGGATAAACAGACTTTGATATTTGTTTTTATAGTACTTATTTCTCTAATTTTATTAATTTTTTGCATGTATCACAAAATAACTTTACTCATTCATTCATAATGAAAGTGTGAGCTTGAGAACTATGGTTTTATATATATATATATATATATAAAAGATATATATATATATATATTTATATATTCTTTTTTTGTCAAATTTTTATATAAAAATTTTATTTAGATTTCAGAGGCATCCTCATCATCTGAGGAAGATTCTAAAAGACATCACAAGAGGCGATATTCTAAAGATCGGACTTCGTTAAACGGAGAAAATGTTAACAGACCTGCAACTGTCAATTCCAATTCAACATTTCTAACAAGTGGAATTGAATATTTTTCAAGTAGCGATGAAGCACAAATAAAATCACCTTCGTATAAGAAGAGCGAACATTTGAAATCTAGATTTAATAAATCTAGAGGAACTCCCATTGATAGTGGAAATAATAGTTTTGATATTGATGTGATAGTTCATCAAGAGAATATTCCAAAAACGAATTTTCTAGTCGAACAACAGAGTTCAAGCGAGTCAGAAATAAAAAAGCCAAAATTCAAAACACCAGTTCCATTACCTAGAATTAAAACTCTTAAAAATAATGATCGTCAAAAGTTGATAGACTCTTCTAGTCATGAACCTAGTCTAACTTCTCCAGTTAAACAAATTAATTCTCCTTCAATCATTTCCAAATCAGATAAAACTAGCATTGACGTTCAAGATTCAGATGATGATGTTGTTTGTATGGTGGAAACGGAACGAAAAACTTCCCAAAAAAATGATGATATTATCCAATTACATGAAATTAAACATAAGTCACAAATTTCTTATAATTATGAAAAAATCATTGGTATATTCATCCATCATTGTGATCCACTTGTTAATGATTTCAAAGTCAAACATCCACGAGTCAAAGTTCATCTTTTTAATTTACAAACTGGAAAATATACTAAAAAAAGCGCAAAAGAAAGATCCGTCTCGTTTTATCAAGAACATGGAGACATTGATTATATTGTGCCAATACTCTCGCATCCATTTAATTTCATACAGAATAAATCAATGACTCCTAATTGGGAAGAACTTATTATTTTTAATGATGATTTTAATATACTTCTTAATAAAGAAGAACCATCAATTTTTATGTTTGAAATTATGGATAATGTCGAAATTAATAAAGCTTCATCTCGTTATAAAAAATTAGGTAATTTCATATATTTTATTAAATTAAATTAAGAAGATAAATATTTGAATTTTTTCCTTAGGGCCTGAGGGAGGTTGGCGTAAAATAGCCTGGGCTTTTTTAAAACCTGTCGGTTCCAATGGAGTTGCGAATTATAATAAAAAATTAAGATTACAATTGTATAAACCAAAAAAAACACTAAATTCAGATGATAACCAAGATGTAAGTATAAAAAGAAATTTAAACCAATTTTTTTGTTTAAAACTTTCTCACCAAAGTTATTTATATTATTATAGTTTATTTACATATGAATGAATTTTCACTTTGAATTTAGGTTTTCATTTGGTGGAAATCAGGAAGTTGGGATCCCTATCCAGCCACACTCTACGTCACAATCAAAGAAACTTCTCCTCCAAAAATGTCTCCCTCAATTCGATCAAAAACCGCTCTTCAGAAAGAACAAAGCCAAGAAATTTTAAAAATAGGCGATGGGATTGATCAAATAGATAATCCTTCTTCTCATATTACAAATAACGTAAGATTTAACATCGTTGATTAACAATTTAATTAGATTAAAATTTATTAAAAAGAAGAATAAGATAATAATTCACCTAAATATAATCAATTATTAATAAATATATTGAAAAGAAAAAGTTCATGTCGTTCTTTTTTTATTATTAATACTTTTTTTTTGACTGATTCCTATTCTTTTTTAAATGAACCCATATACATTTTATGTTTGATAAGCTTATATAATCACTATTTTTCTTTTAGAATTCTTTAATGGAAGGAGATCCAAATTTAGAGGGAAGATTGCCATTTCAAATGTGTGAAATTCCAAACCGTAAACACCTATTAATAAAAACTCATAATTTAGGATGCTTCTGTTTGAAATTCAATCATTCGGGAACGAAATTAGCCTGTGCAATAGCAGAAATTGACGAATTTAATATTCATATTTATTCGGTAACAAGATATAATTTTTTTTTTTCATTTATATTCATTTTATACAACAGTTTAATAATCATTTTTAAAGGTACCTGATTTTAAAAATATTTCAACTCTTTATGGTCATCAAGAATTAATTTATGATCTAGATTGGTCCTCCAATAACAAATTTTTATTATCTGCCTCATCTGATGGAATGGCCATTATATGGGAGGTGGAGAATATAAAACCCGAACCTCTTCAGGTATGGGAAATAAAATTTGAATAAAATAAATATAAATTGATAAACTTTGAATTTTTTGTAGATTTTACCTCACCCATCATTTATTTATACAGCTAAATTTATTTTCAACCGGAATTTTGATGTAATAACTGGATGCTATGATAATATAATTCGTTTTTGGTCCAAATCAAAAAAGTCATCAGATTATGAGGTAAAAAGTGTTTTTGGAAAACAATTAACTCCAAATATAAAATAGATATTTAAGTTTTTTCAAATGTTGAATTTTTAAAATTTTTCTTTTAGTTGGTTCAAGAGTTAGAAGGCCATGAAAGTTTTGTGAATTCATTTTGTATAAAAAATCACAATTCGTTTTTATCTGGTGACAATAAAGGCGTTTTAATTCTTTGGACTCAATTCAAACCCAAAATCCCGCATCAACGTCATTCCATCCAATGGCAACTTGAAAAGAAAATAATATTCCCAGAATTAAAAGATGTGACCATTAATCGAATTATTCATCATTCGTGGAGCGAGAGATTTATTGTTCATTCAAGAGATAATATTTTAAGGATGGTGGATATTGATAATGAAACCATCATACATAGATATAAAGGACTTCTTAATTCCAGGTAATTTTAATATTACATTGATCACGTTTACCATTAGTATAAATAATCTTAAATGTAATATTATTATTTATATTTTTTCAGTTTGCAAAAAATATCATGTCTTTCTCCTTGTGGCAATTTGCTTTTCGCCCCCTCAGAGGCCGATAATATATGCGTTTGGCAAGTGGCTACTGGCGAGCTGATTGCTACCTACTCAGGCAAAAAATGGTACAGCAATGTTACTTGTGTCGATTATCATCCATGTGAGCATATGTTAGCTGTCTCTATCTACGGAACCGTTTCTAAACCAATAATAATAAATGTTTATGATCCCAAAATCGCCTCCGATAATGGATTACATTTAATTATGAAATACGATCAGAAATTTAAACCTCCTTTGAGACCATTCAGTGGAGGGAATAACGAAGAAGTTTTATCATCAAATTTGTCTTTTGATAGTAAATCACTTTTAGCCAGTACAAGAATTGAAACGCCAAAATCAGAAATAAATAAGAATAAAACACTTTTTGATATTATTGAGAAGATGGATGTGATTCTTAAAAGAGAATCAACTCCAATGCGAAAACCTTCAATAACACTAGAAGAAATTCATAAACAAATGGAAAGAAAAACCGAGAGTTTAAAAGAATATAAAAATCATTTTGATGAACGAATTAATTCGGATAAAATTGATGAAAATATAAAATTATTAAAAATCACTTTAGATCAGATTAAATTAAGAAAGCCAAAAGAAAAATTGCCAAATGATATTAAAACGAGTTTATCACAAACTTCATTGCAGAGTAGAAAATCACAAACTAATCAAAAGAAAGAGGAAAAATTAGAAACTAATAAGAAACAATTCAATTTTCAAGATAATATCATCAATTCACCAAAAAGTGAACCAATAAATAGTGAAATGGAAAAAATTGAAGTAGCCTCTCCAAATTCTGAAAAAACTAAATTATGTGTGTATATTCCTGATAATTTTAGAAAAAAAGAAAAGAAAACTCAAATAAATAAATCTACTTCGCCTAATTCTGAAAAATCCCGAATAATTTCGCCAAAAACAACCAACTCACCTAATTTTGAAAAAAGTAAGATAACTTCATCTACTCCGAAAGAAATTCAACAATTAATTTCTTCTGATTCCGGGAAAACTTCTCCAATTTCTGAAAAAATTTCTAAAGTTAAAGAATCATTAGAATCAAAATTTATAGAGACACATTCTTCGCCAAACCCGTCAATTGGGGGCAAAACCTACTCCATTTCAAGCTCCCTCTCCTCTAATCACACTTATATTATTCACTGTCAAACTCAATCAGATGCCGAGAATTCACCCAAACTCTTCGAAAAACCACCAAAATCTGAATCGAGTTTTGGACCCGATGTCGATACAAAAAAGATTCTTTCATCACCAAAAATGAAAATGATCTCAGATGACATTCCAAAAATTCGTCCATATTCAGCCGGACCTGTCATTGACACCACTGAAAGGATTTCGCCAGCAAGAGCACGCTATCATAAACAAAAGTATCTTTTACCATCTCTTGTTCATCGTTAATTTTTTTCTTAATTTTATAATTTTTAACTAAAATGTGATTCAATCCAAGTGCCTTATTAATTGGAAAAATTGTAAATAATTGCATTTAATTTATTAAAAATGAAATATATTTATATTTTTAATTTAATTTTTCTATTATTTATTTAAAAATAATAAATGTCTTATTTTTTTGAATTATACATTTTTTTAAATTTAATTATGATATTATTTTATGAGATTGTTTTGTAAATGAACCATACATTTCCATTTTTAAGATAATTGTAAAATAGGAAAATGATAATTACATCTTAACAAAAATCATCAAAAATTTTTGAATTTATTTTTATGAAAAAGTGAGATAAATTAATTTTATTATGCAAACGGAATTTACTATAGCCACCTAATGTTATTCAAGTTAATTAGATTTTTTTAACCCTAAATTATTATTTAAATAAATATTTTCTAATTAATTTAAATATTTTTTTTTTCTTTTGTGACTTAAGGAGCTGTGTTCGAAAATGTATGTTTTTATCCTACGTTATGTTTTTCATAACTTAACCCATTTTACGATATAATTTACATGTTCATTCAAATCCCAATTTTTTCATACAATAATTTTTGCTCAAATTTTTTTCCAATTTCCCATCCCTTTGTTCTATCATGTCGTAGCAAACACATATTCATAATGTTTACTTATATTAAATTTCTTTCAAAATAACATTTTTAAAAATTCCACTGATTTGCATTGACTATATATATATATCTCGTATCTAGTACATTTTCTTTATTGTCAATTTTCAAATTAAAAGTCAAAATGTCGTCTAATACGTCATCAACATGGACCCTTCTCTGATTAGTGCTGCGCCAAATGGCGTTTTTAACAACTAAAATATCATAAGTCGAATATTTTTTTAACATTTTCAGAATTTTAAAGAAATGTAAAATTTCCATTTTGCTAAGCATTTTCTATTAGTAATCCCCCTGTTATTTATATATAGTTTTTGTTATTGTGAAATGAAATCTTTTATATTAATTGAATTTGTACTTTTATTTTTATGTAAGTTGTTTCATTTTTAAATCAAATCTTCAAATTCACCAATTTAATTAATATTTTGCTATTTTCAGCTTTATCAAATGCATCTCGTGTTCTTGAATTGAGTGATCGATTTTTAGATATAAGAAAAGATGGCCAGTGGCTTGTTATGGTAAATGTTTACTTGTCTTGTCAAATTTGACAGTTCACTTTATTCATTAGTTCCTTTTATTTTTTCTTCAGTTTTATGCTCCTTGGTGTGCCCATTGCAAACGACTGGAGCCCATTTGGTCCCATGTCGCTCAATCTCTTCATAACACCAATATTCGAGTTGGGCGAGTTGATTGCACGCGATTTACCGGAGTAGCAAATGAATTCTCAGTTTCCGGTTTTCCTACAATCATGTTGTGAGTATACTACTTTTACAACAATAATTAAAAAATATATATTAAAGAATAGAAAGATTATATTAGACTACAACAAAGAATTTAGTCAGGCAACTCTTTAACAACTACTTTTTATTAAGTAGTTGTTAAAGAGTTGAAGAATAATTTCTTTAAAGTGGTAACAATCTTTTATCCTTAAATAGTACCAATACTCCCAATCCGAGGAAAATAATTATATATTACGAGAACAATTTTAAAGTTAAATTATAAAAAAATGAATTAAACTTTTTTTGTAGTATGAAAGGTGATTCCATTTTCACATTCAAAGGTGATAGAACCAAAGAAGATATTGTGAATTTTGCCAAAAGAGTCTCTGGACCACCAGTACAAACAATTACCAAAGCGGAAAGTTTAGAAAATCTGAAATCAACTAATTCATTGTTTTTTGTTTTTGTTGGAGAAACTATTGGCGCTCTATGGGTAGGTATATTTTAATAATATCTTTAAATAGCTTTTATATCACACTAAAGACAGTAAATTCACTACTCATATCTTTTTTTCTTTTAGGAAACTTATATAGATGCGGCAGAGAAATTCCAGCCACATGGTTTCTTTTATTCTGCTCCACTTGATATAGCTGAAAAGCATTTTGAAATAAATTTAGTTCCAGCTGTTTTTGTTTTTAAAGAAGAATCCGTTTATTTTTTTGAAGGTAAAAATTAATTAAGAAGTCATGACATTGAATTCTTCAAAGAAGTTTGCTGCCTGTTCGGATAACCATATCCACGGCCTAATATTTACCAAGCTCCGACGAGCAATATTCAAAATAAACAGGGCGGCATGCTGACCATGAGAATTTTGCTGTTCCATGATATTGCAAAGCTACATACTGCTACCAGGACCCGGGATTTGATTAACTCTTAACTGGTAGGAATTCGACCATGTGCCGCAAAGCCCGGACCTTGCACCAAGCGATTTTCACCTTTTTCGGTATATGAAGCACCACCTTGGCGATAAGCACTTTAACAATGATGAAGTGAAAACGGCCGTGAACACATAGTTATCGGAACAGGCGGCAAACTTTTTTCAAGGAGATATTCAAAGTTTAGTTATAAGGTATGACGAGTGCTTGAACAAGGAAACTATGTGAAAAAATAAAAGAAAGTATGTTGAATGTGAAAATAAAGGTATTATATATTCTCTTGTTTATTTTTATTTATAAAATGGGCCTTGCTTAATAAATAGCCTCTAAAGAAAAAGGCCCCACCCCTAGTTAAAGATATTGACATTGTTAATATTGATAATCTTCACAGGCAAAGAATGTGCGTTCCTAGGCAGTCTGATGAAAATTTATTTAAATCAATTGGATACCAATTAACGTTTAAAGTCTATATGGTCTCAGATGTCGAAGACTAAAAAAAAAATGAAAACTTCATGTTTATAATATTAAAAAAAAATTTTCATCCATTTAAAAAGTTCTTTTATAACAATATAGGCTATTTTTGTTTATTCCAAGACTTAGAAAAAAGTATCTTTTTTTATCATTTTAAATATTTATTCTAAATACGCGCACAATTGTCGGATCCCAAGCAAGCAGGCCAAATAGCTTTTTTACTAAAGAACTTTAATCACATTTCATATAAAAACAAATTCATCTTGTTTTCAGGTTTCAAGCCTAAAGATTTTGAAGAATTTGAAATACTTAATATTACAATGTTTGATTGGATTAATACCGAGAGATTTTCAACCTTCCCTAAAGTGACAAGAGGAAATATTAATCAAATATTACAAACGAAAAAAAATCTTGTTCTTGCTATTGTTGAAGAAAACAAATTACAAGAAGTTCCACCTGAAATGGTTGAGTAAGTATTGTAAACAATTTCAATATTTATACATTCATTTGTTAGCTTGAAAGTCTCTTTTTAAATAAAACCAAAGGGATCATTTTAGGGACGCTCGTTTCAAGCGTTCATTTTGAACTTGAAAAGTTCGTTATATATTCTCTATTTATATATATATTCGTCTGTATGTATGTCCACATTTCTTTTTCAAATAGTAAAATTTTAATTTCGGATTCTGATAAAGCATCAAAAATGGAATTAAGATCTGCAAAATCTTTTAAAATCATTCCATCGTAATATGGTCGAAAATTTTAATTTCACAATCTTTACATTAGATTCAGATACCATCATCTAAAAATCCGACCATTATTTTGAAACTAGTGCGAGCGAAACGAGAAATTTAATAACATTTGCGTCCAGATAAGAATTGCGAGCGAAGCAATTCCACAGACCTTGGTTCAAGTTCATGGCGGCAATGCAGCTCTATGCATTCCCAGATTGTTTTAATTTGAGACAGTTTGCCTCCCTCATTTCTAGGGATTGGTTTGGACAAGAGAGTTGTCGGATACAATTTAAAATAGGAAACTTTAATATTGAGCAGCTCGAATAAAAAAAAAGGTTAAAAATGAAAATTCGGTTCCCAGGTAGTCCGATGATATTTAAATCAATCGGATACCAAATGATGTAAATAAAAATTCTTGGATAATACGTTTCGTAAATAAATATATTATATATCGTTTGATGTCTATATGGGTCAAGATTTCGAAGAAAAAAAAAAAACAATATGGCATCCATCATTTTTATAAAAAACAAAATATATATATAAGTTTAAAATTTATAAATTATCAAACTTAATAAATTTTAACTTTCTTTTTTCAGATTTAGAGACATGGTGGAATCGTTGATTAAAAAAAATCGAGATAAATTTCATAAGTATGTTCGAAGAAATGAATTTTTAATTTTTAAATTTTATTCGTTTATTTTTTTCTTTTCTTAGGCATTTCCAATTTGGTTGGGTGGGGAGTCCAGAGTTAGCTAATTCGATAGCCATGCAAATCCTTCCTTTGCCTTATCTTTTAGTGGTGAATTCAACTACAAATCATCATCATATCCCAGAGGATGATCCTAGTCAATTAACCATGGATGCTTTACATATATTCCTAGAGCAAGTTCACAATCAATCCGCCCCGGTTTGTATTTTTTTAGTAGGTTTATATTCAAAGATAATTTTGAATTCCCTTTTTTATAGATTTATGGCGGAAATACTTTCTTTGTTAGAGTATATCGAACTTATTTCGAGGCAAAAACATCTCTAAATGAGATGTGGCAGGGCAATCCAGTTCTAACTGCAGTTTTATTTGGATTACCTCTTGGCTTTCTTAGTCTCATATGCTATTCTATCTGTTGCGCGGACATAATGGATGCCGATGAGGATGATGAAGAAGGTAAGGCCTTTTTTTTAGGAAATGTGCAAAAATTTTATACTGTTGTATTGTCTCCAAAACCAATTGATTGTGATTTATTTAAAATAAATTTGGTAAATTTTAGTTTAATAAAAAAATATTCCTTTACTCCTCGAAATTTGGGAATCTAATTCAAGGATTCCCAACCTTATTTTGATCAAGGCCCCCTTTAAAAACTAGCTAAATCTTGTGGCTTCTACTTTTTAAATATTTAATTGGAATGCAGTAAATTGATGCCGATGGATTTTGCACGCTAATTGTACATCGTAAATACGAATAAATATTAAGTATTAAGAAATACACAAACGAACCAACAAATACGAATATGGTCTTCGTAGTAGTGGTATTATTTCCAACCAAAACAATGCGAAAAAAGCTTTTTCATGGACATATTAAAATTTTTTATTGAGATTGGCTATCATGTATATTTACACCCGATGACGGGCTCAATTTATTTTGAAATGTTTTATGGAAAACATTTAATTATTTTCGAAATATTCCAATTAATTTGTTTTCTTTTCATTTTTAGATAATTCTCATGAGAAGAAAGAATAATTTGATATATCGATTCCCTTTTAATTTATTTATATACTTCCAGAGAAACCAAAAATTTTCTAATCTCATATGCACTATTTTATTTTTACTTAATTTACAGGTAATTATTTTACCAAATAAATATAAATATATATATTTTTTTCAGATAAAGTGTCTTTTATTATAAAAATTTTTCAAGTGCTGTTTTAAAGTAAAGCTTTTATTATTTTAAAAATGAATATTCATAAAAAAATTTGTAAAATTTTTCTGTATTATATCTTATAATAAAATCTATTATGATAAACAAATAAGATTTTTAATTTTAAAACAAATTCATCATCAAGTTTTTGTTATCATAAAAAAAATGATATTTTTATTTAAAGATTATTTCAAAAAGCAAATTAAATATTCATTATATTTATTTATTCTAATATTAGTATTATTTTTATAACAATAAAGTAAATTAAAATATAATATTTTAATAATTTAGGGAAAAAAGTGTAGATTAAATTTTATATTAATATAGTGAATCAACAAAAAAAGAATTTAACTTTCCAGATATTAAAGGATTATAAAAAAAATATTAAAAAGTTAGAGTCTTTCTTATTAATGTAGATATTTTAAAAATAAGGCAGAGTACGATTTAGTGTTCATCGTCAGAATCAAGTGCTGCTCGGCGCCTATCAAACTGAAATAAAAAATTTACTTTAGTATTTAAATGTGGGTTTGTGAAAACTCTACCATGCTCCAAATTTTTTTCCAAGTTAGGGACAGTGCCAAAACACAAAAAATCAACTCTTGAAATTATAAATCATTGTCATAGATAAAATAATTCCCTCCATTTTTTTTTTTATTTAAAATGTTTGTGAATAATTATTGAAAATGGACAGATATTTTTCTGGGGGTCGATCCCAGAAACAGCGGCTTATTTGAAGAATCGCAGTGCTTTTTTTAGCACTAGAAGGGATAAGCACCTTTATTGGTGTTTTATACTTTATAGAAAATAACATCCAAATATTTAATTAATGAATGAAACGATGTTAATACCTTAACACTTGTACTTCGAGGCATTTGTTGATTGACTTTCTCTAAAATATTAATAAGCTCAGGTTCGTCCATTTTTCCCATTATTTGTCCTGATCTCCCCATTTGTAGAAGAATTCCTTCCACCATTGATCCCTTTTCTGGCTTTGCAACCATTAGAGTATTCACTAAAAAAGATTTTTTAAACATCAAAACTGTTAGAAGGTATAATTTTTTAAAAAGATAAAAAATTCAATTGTGAATATTCATTTTTGCGGATGTATCAAAATCGAATTTCGCTGGATGATTTCACTTGGAATGATTCATATATATTTTATATATATATATATATATATGTTTTTGAGATGCAACCTTTTTAATTTTTCTACTCGTGCAGAGTAGAATGTTTGGTGCACTCTCTCGATTCTTTCAACTTTCATTTATCTATACAAAGCGCATTTTCTCTCAACAAATTAACATCAGCTCGAGTAGAAAAATTTAAATAAAAAAGAACGAAAATTGGGACAGTTATTTTCTAATTAATGCTGAATTCAACTACATATACATCAGCCCCCAGAGGAATGAAAAATATATTTGTTAACCGATGTCTACCTCTTAAGTAAGTCAGGCTAATCTTCATATTTTTGGATACCTTCTGTCAAAATGTAATAAATAAATATTTCCCATCTCTCTTCCAAAAAACATTTCTCATGCGCTAAAGTGATAGATGATCTTAGATTTTCTTTCTATTTATTTAAAAAAAAAATGTTAAAAAGAGTTGGATCAGATGGCTTCCATACGAGTAAATAAAATTAAAATAGATAATATAAATTTACATCGAGTTCTGGCCGCTTGGGTTAAGATCTGTGATAGAATGGAATTTTTCATCTCATTTTGTCGTTGTTGTTGCTCTTCAAATTCTTTTTGGTTTACTTCTGGATTTCCCTGTTTTACAATCAATCAAATGAGGTTAAGAAAATTTATATTTCAATAAAATTAAATTATTTAAACTCACCTTATATTGTGCTTGTAATTGAGCCATCCGTTTTGCTCTAATCTGTTCTAAATCGGCGTCTTCCATTTTATTAATTCTCTTATTAATTTAAAATTTAACAAATAAATAAATGTTGTAATCAAGTTTTGATTCACGACATGTGTAAAGATAAAGTAAGACGGCATTCGCTCAGTGCTGTACTCTAGGCGGCCAACAAGCGAATCTTGGATGGAAATTGGCTCTAAAAACAAATGCCCTGCCCCTTGGAGAAACAAAGCTCTGGTTATCTAGAAGTTAATTGTTCGCTTACGGTTCAAATATTTAAAATAATCGATAGCAATTAAAATATATAAACAAGCGGAGATAAATATACATTATTATTTAGTATATAACCTTCGATGACTTAAAACGAAAAAATTCTCCGACCTCCTCCTCCTGAGTGTGAAACAATAAAAATTCTAGCATATTTGATTATGATTAAATTATATAAATTAAATTACTAAGAACACATACTTTTAGATCCATTTATTTTATTTTTAAGATTAAAAATAAAATTAAAAATGACTAGAGCAGCTGGATTGGGATACTTATATTTTTATTATTCACTTCGTTATCTCTCTTTAAGAACTGACACGTTGTGGTTATTTTCTTGAGATCATACTTGAGTGGATTTCAGTTTTTTTTTACTAGCATGAGCTATCGCTTAAAGAGTTGAATAAGTTTTTGATGGAAGATGGATTTGAACCTGGGTAACCTTCAACTTAGGTTTAATAGCTTAACTCATTTATCCCCCCCACCTAATCGCTCCCTCATATATATATATTTATAAATATTAAAACGGATTTTATTTATTCTAAAGTTGTTTTTAAATGTTACGGCCAAATTCATAAATATTTAAAAAGTGTTCAGGGAGAAGCCTCTCCTCTCTTCACCTTGACTACACCTCTGAGTAATACTTGCCCAAAATACGAAAATAAATTATTTAATTATTTCCTTATGTTTTAACATACTTTATAAATAAAAAATTATTTGATATTTATCAAAATAATCTGGTAAATGAAGAAAACTCTTTTTAGCTAAGAATGAACCCTGCCCCAATGATGGGAATGTATCAAAAAATACCTTTTTAAATAAAAAGAATTTAAATAAATATTATTGGGATTTAGTCAAAACATATCCATTCAAAGTTATTTAAAAATATATAAAAATACCTAAGAAAAAGGAACCTACCTATTTCTCTTTTTCTTTGAAAAAAATTATTATATTAAATAAAAGAAAGATTGGTAAATATATGAATAAATATTTAAAGAGATACAACGCTGAGAAAAAAGATAAAACAAAATATCTACTTAGGAAAATTCATTTGAGGTTGCCGGAGAAAATTTTAGACTGATCTACTGTCCAAAAAGAGGTGAAATATTTAGTCAGAACTTCATTTCCGTTTTTCTACTTTCCCATATATATATATATATGAAAGAAATTTGAGTAAAAAAATATTATATCTGTCAAAATAAAAAAATTTTGAAGCATATTTTATTTGTACGATTTTTATGTCGATATATTTTTTTTCTTTATAGGATTGCTATACCTGTACTCGAGGAATATATAAAAAAAATATTTTTCATTCCTCATTTAGCCCGAGAGCAATATTAATATATAAAAAATTTAAAATATACTTGTATATGTATATTATCAAACATAGGAATGAAAAATATTTATATTTATTATTATGGCAACGATTTCTTCTTAACTTTATTATGTAAGTATTAAATTCTCAAATTGAAGGCTCAATTTTTATTTTGAGATGGAAAATGATTAATACATTTTTATGTTATTCTAATTTATTACTTATTAATTTAAAGAAAATCGTTAGAATGGATTATGAGAAAATCAAAAAAAACCTAGAATCATACAAGATTATTCTTGTAGACTTTGGGGACTTTAGATTTTGGGGCAGATAAGGTTTAAAGATCATCTAAAAAATAATTGATATATGAATTTTAATCAAAATCATTTGAGCGAATTTTGAGAAATTCAATGAAAAAAAAATTCATCAATAAAATACTAGTACTCTTTGGCTGATTTTATTGAAAAGCTTGCTGTCGCTTAAATGTAAAATTTGAGCCAAGTCCGTTTTTTTTTTTTTTTTTTTGAGGGAAAAGCCTTAAATTAAAGGCTTAAAAATCCTCAATCCTAACAAAAAAAATCA